>JAGFPH010011342.1:18417-29685 GCA_018207615.1 Philaenus spumarius
TAAAATGAGGAAGCACAATGTCCATTTCAGAGGTATTACCAAGTAAAATATTTTAACACAGCTTAGAAAATGAGGAAGCACAATGTCGATTTCAAAGGTATTACCAATTAAACTATTTTAAAACAACTTACAAATTGAGGAAGCACAATAATGTCCATTTCAGAGGTATTACCAAGTAAACTATTATAAACAACTTACAAAATGATAAAGCACAATGCTCATTTCAGAGGTATTACCAATTAAACTATTTTAAAACAACTTACAAAATGAGGAAGCACAATGACAATTTCAGAGGTATTACGAAGTAAACTATTTTAACACAACTTACGAAATGAGAAAGCACAATGCCCATTTCAGAGGTATTACCAAGTAAACTATTTTAAAACAACTTACGAAATGAGAAAGTACAATGCCCATTTCAGAAGTATTACCAAGTAAACTATTTTAACACAACTTACGAAATGAGAAAGCACAATACCCATTTCAGAGGTATTACAAAGTAAACTATTTTAACACAACTTACGAAATGAGGAATCACGATGTCCATTTCAGAGGTATGATCAAGTAAACTATTTGAAACAACTTACGAAATGAAAAAGCAAAATGCCCATTTCAGAGGTATTACCAAGTAAACTATTTCAACATAACTTACAAAATGAGGAAGCACAATTTCAATTTCAGAGGTATTACCAAGTAAACTATTTTAACACAACTTACGAAATGAGAAAGCACAATGCCCATTTCAGAGGTATTACAAAGTAAACTATTTTAACACAACTTACGAAATGAGAAAGCACAATGTCAATTTAAATTACCAATTAAATTATTTTAAATCAACTTACAAAACGAGGAAGCACAATTTCAATTTCAGAGATATTACCAAGTAAACTATTTTAACACAACTTACGAAATGAGGAAGCACTATGTCGATTTTAAAGGAATTACCAATTAAAGTATTTTAACACAACTTACAAAATGAGAAAGCCAATGTCCATTTAAGAGATATTACAAAGTAAACTATTTTAACACAACTTACGAAATGAGAAAGTACAATGTCAATTTAAATTACCAATTAAATTATTTTAAATCAACTTATAAAATGAGGAAGCACAATGTCCATTTCAGAGGTATTATCAAGTAAAATATTTTAACACAACTTACAAAATGAGGAAGCACAATGTCGATTTCAAAGTTATTACCAATTAAACTATTTTAAAACAACTTACAAAATGAGGAAGCACAATTATGTCCATTTCAGAGGTATTACCAAGTAAACTATTTTAACACAACTTACGAAATGAGGAAGCATGATGTCCATTTCGGAGAAATTACCAAGTAAACTATTTTAGAACAACTTACGAAATGAGGAAACACAATGTCCATTTCGGAGACATTACCAAGTAAACTATTTTAAAACAACTTATGAAATGAGGAAGCACAATATACATTTCAGAGGTATTACTAATTAAACTGTACATTGTATTACCATTGCCAGATTAAGCCTATGGCGTAGGACAATCTGCTTTATATTCTCGGGATCTTCATTATATAGTTCTTTAAATATTGTATGCGATGCCCCTTTCCTTTGTATCCAATTTCCTGACCCAAATCGTTCTCTTTTTCTTCTTTTTTGTACAGCACTTTCAGATTAAAGTATTTCAGCTGAAAGTATTTTTGTAACCACTTTTATTATGGTGTGAGTCGTGTAGTTTGCTACAACATTGCACGAGACCGCTACTGAAAAGTAGCTGTCTATTTTCACGCCAGCAGCTCGCACTGTGTGACCGGGCGAGACGAGTCGAATTACTGTCATGCGAGTACACATGCTCAATAGCTGTCCTCTGTCAGGTCAGCAACTAGTATCGTTTAACCATGCCTTTACTTACAATACGGAACTCTAAAAATGAGAAACAAATGTTTTTGGTTTCTTTTATCTTTTTTTTGTCACAACCTTTGGCTTCGGTCTTTAACTTATTGAAGTTTCAAACGATTAAATATATTTAGTCAAAAAACGCAGATGATGGTAGATGTTCGAAACTAGAAACATTTTTTGACAGTTTGGATAACTGGTTACTTTTTCTTTGTGTTATTCTACTCCCCGACTTTCACTACAACCATAAGTACATGGTGGAAAACTTAAGCACAAAAATAGCCTATATAAAGAAACAATGCAGCCTTGTGAGCGTTGCAACTCGTTGAGGGAAAACTGCTGCACTTAGTGAAGGGAGATCAGTATAGCAAGAAAATTCTAATTTATTAACAACAGGCCCGGATTAACAGCTATTTACGCCCTAGGCCAAAGTTCTAAATTACGATCCTTTCTGGGGGTCTGGGGGTGTGGAATGTTTTTTAAACTGTAAATGAATTAACTGTAAAACTTATGTTTTAGGGCTTGTCTGGGGCTATTTGAGCTATTAATACAGTTTTATTTTTAGCCCTTTTGAATGCATTTTTAATTACTTTTAAAGAAAAAATGTACCCTATCAATCACGTATTGAAATTCCAAAATGTATGAAAAGCCAATACCTATGTACTTGTAATTTTTAGTAAGCAGATATTGACTATGGACTAAAAAGGAAGCATGTTGAAAAATAAAACGGACTACTAAATATACAACAGTGTCTATGTATTTACTAATGACAATCAAAATATGTACATAGGCTAGTTTTAGAATTTCATCCTTCTGTCTTTGGACCAGGCAAATTATTGAATTGTGCTAGTGAAATCCAATGTTTTTGTTACGTAATTTTTCAACGCTAAGAAGAGCGAGAGCGATGAGTAACTAGTGGTAATACCGCAGTATTAAGGGCTGGGTTACATTAGTCGAGTAGAAGGGCAAGCTGACTCGGCCCCAGTTTGTACTAGCTGCATTTTAGAAATGTGCGTTCACATGCAGTATAGAAATGTAAAACAGTAGGTATGATGAAATGGCACAAAAACACGTTTCTTTATTCGCACTCTCCACTCGAGTGAACTGTTACACAGGGCGAGTAAGGTGGCAGTATAAAACTATTTTTGGTGGGAGAAGGCGGGTGGGCGAGTAGCTGTCTGCTAAAACCACTCGACTCGCCCGCCAACTGGGTCTAGGAACCGACTCGACCATCACGCACCTCGCCGTTCTGTTTACATTGGTCAAGTTAAAGGTCAAGTTCTAACTCGCCCATTAACTCGCCCTTCAACTCGACCAATGTAACCCAACACACTCGATTCCACGTTCACCGTGCAGTACAGGTCTTACGGGAGAATAGACATGGTACTACCATTACAAGGAACATCACGTTTATTGTCATGCGGGTTGCGTCAACTGACCGAGCGTTGCATGGATGTTTTTTAGTTGGCTATTATCGCTGAGACTGTCGTATGGATAACATGGTTTATGGGCGCTCTGTACTGCATGGTGAAATCGGGTGTAGTGTGATGGCGGAGGGAGGGGTGATGGCAGTGACGTAATCTTGGCGTGATTCATTCGCCGCCCCGCTAGACTCTCATCAACACCCTCTCTCTCTTTCAAGGCCAGTCTTTGGGACGCTCGGTAATCAAGGTACGTACATTTTTCGTTTTCCCCGCAATTTGTGCCCCCCCACAAACCTGTGACCTAGGCCATGGCCTAGGTTGGCCTCATGGGTAATCCGGGTCTGATTAACAACACTGGGGATCAAGAAGTTGAAGAAATAGAGAGCTTTCAGAAGTTGATCATGGTGAGAATAGAATCAATAAAGGTAAATGTGCTTTTGAGCAGGTTAGTACACTATAGATGACTAGGACAAAATATTTTCTCGAAACAAAATACAGACTTTTATCAAATAGTGTCATATTGGTACTTGTAAATGAATGGGAAAGTCATAAGCGCCTTCAAGTCTTTATAATTCAGTTCATTAAAAGTGTCTTGACGAATTTGTGATCTCGAATGATTTCAAATGAGAACCTGTGAAGGAAAATTGACCATGAACCGATCGAAATTCAAGTAGGAAAAACTAATCAGTTGGTTAAGAACCGGTGCACACTTGCTGGAAAAGGACGCGGACGCTGCGTCACACTTTCAATCGGATAGGAAGAAGTACAGAGGAACTGCTGTTGCGATGCACACGTGACGCAGATACCTATCTGCCGCTAGCGTCACACCCGATACCTATCGTGAGAGACGCAGGTTGCCGTGAGATGTCTGTCGCTTTCCCCTATCGCGATGCCCAGAAGTACTCAACTTGCTATGTTACAGCCGCGTCCTATCCCCGATCTACGTGAAATTCGTTTTTTCAAAATAATGTATGACGAAACTATGGACATAAAACTTTAAATTTCTTCATTGGAATGTTAATAACTTCTAAGATTTGTGATATATCAATATGAAATAAAAATCACTTAAAAGATAATATTTTTGTCTTTAATTTGATATATAAAAATGTATTTAAACAAATAAAAGATCACTGTGGCGACAAAATCACACTGATTTAAAAAAAACCCCGAACCACAAAACAAGGAACAAAAACAATAACTAAACAACTAAATTGTAAGTTATGTTTAATACGTTACCCTTATGTACATTTCGATGACATGGTCATCATCTTCAGAGGGTTTTAACACTACTTAATTTACACTACAATTTAGTTGTTTAGTTATTGTTTTTGTTCCTTGTTTTGTGGTTCGGGGTTTTTATTTAAATCAGTATAAAAATGTACATAGGCCTAAATACAAAATTTTGACAAACAGGCCAACAATTTTATAAAATAGTATCTCAATTTTGGAAAATATGACTATTTTATAATTTAATGTTTTAAACCGTTCGATTTATAATCAACTAGCTAGCCCGACTCGGCTTTGCACGGATAGACAAATCAAAGTTAAATGTATATTAACAAAAAATATATTATATCAATAAATATATTACACTATGTATTTCTTATGGGGATTTTTAGTAACTTTGACCCCCCTCCAAACCTCCCCTAAAATTTAGATTTTTTTTAAAACTCTTTCTGAGCGAGCACCTAGGGCCTTAGAGGAAGCTACATAATAAATTTTATTACAATCCGTTCGGTGTTTCTTTTTAGTAACTTTGACCCCCAAATCCCCCTACAATTTCGAATTTTTTGAAAAACTTTCTTAGCGAGCACCTATGGCCCTAGGGGAAGCTACATACCAAACTTTATTCCAATCCGTTGGATGGTTTTAGAGAAATCGTGATTTTGTAACTTTGACACCTCCCCAAACCCCCCTAAAATTTAAAAAAATTTTAAACCCTTTCTTAGCGAGCATTTACGGCCCTAGAGGAAGCTACATATCAAATTTCATTCCAATCCGTTCGGTAGGTTTTTATAAATCGTGTTTTAGTAACTTTGACCCCCCAAACCTCCCCTAAAATTTCGAATTTTCGGAAACCCTTTCTTAGTGCGCGTCTAGAGCCTATAAAGAGTATTAGTGCCAAATTTCTTGTTTGTAGGCCTCGTGGTTTTGGAGAAACTGTGATGAGTCAATGAGTCAATGGTATTTGGTTTTTATAAGTATAGATTATGTAGTAATACATAAATACAAAATTTTAACAAACAGGCCAACAATTTTATAAAATATATCTTAATTTTGGAAAATATGATTAATTTATAATTTAATATGTTTTAAACCGTTCGATTTATAATCAATATGAAATGAAAAGCAATTAAAAGATAATATTTTTATTTTTAATCTGATATATACAAATGTACATACATAAGTAGTAAATTTTAACAAATAGGCTAAAGATAAAGTACTATCCATGTAGTTTGGTGGCAAACGAAAATTTACTATCGTGTGGTTTGACTTATATGACGCAGATTGAAAGTGACGCAGCGTCCTGCGTCAATTTACAGCGAGTGTGCATCGGGCCTAATCACACATTGCGGGAAATCATCACCAGACAGACACTTGAATTAAATATGTGGGGGACCGTCCAGAACCGTATACTCAGGAATACTTGAAAGAGGACCAGGACCTGATTTCCCTAAAGACAATCATGTAAATCTTTTCGCCCTAGATTGTAAATCTTTTCGGCCCTGAGTTTGACGGTACAGGAATAACTGAAAAAACTATAATAATTCAATAATAAAAATAACAATAATAAAAATAATAATTCACGATACTAAATTATTGGCCAAGAGCAGAGCCCTCTGGAGTACCTATGTTTATGCTCTACGTTCCACACTAATTTATAGGACTTAAGTAAATAGGAAAATGAAATCCCGAGGGCTTATTGTTCAATCAATAATTATTCATATTTTATAGTCAGTTTGCTGAAATTATTTGATTACATTGAATTCGTTTTTACAGTGTCTACATACATTAAATCTCAAACCTATCCTCGCCACAACGTATAATGTGTGCGTCCCGATTCACATAACTGTTATTGTCGGTTTTACGACATGAAGCTAAAAATATTTTTCAGCGCTGGTAAAATCGAAAAAAATGATTCCCGCTTCCACGACTCTGTCAACACATGCTACCGTTTCGGACATCTGGCCTCAATTAGGGCAAATACATTTAACAGCTATTAGAGTAAATGGGCAACATAAAGGGGTTTTGTAAAGATTGCCTTTTTTAAATGTTTGTTTAAGCTGCAACGACGGGCAGAACGGACGGAAGGGTTATATTTCAAAGTATTAATGCGGACATTACAAAAATCTGTTGTTCCACATCCGAAGCGAGTTGCCGGTCTTTTATTGCTTCGCTTATCTGTGTAGACGTGTTTGCACGATAGCCGATATTGCAGAATAGCTCGGTCTGGTCTAGCATAGTTAAAATTTTAATTCGTGTAATCACAGTTAAAGTCATAACTGTTAAAGTAACAGTTAAAGTCATTTTATATTTTAAAATGTTATCATGTTTGTATTTACACTCCTATTCCCCACTCAGCTTACACTATTGTGGATGAAATAATCACAACCTATATTTTAGGTAGCCTACAAAGTTTGTTTAGTTAAGCGTAAACAGACATGACAATATTTCTTATCTTAAAGATAACTATAGAAGAGACATAAATAGAGTGCGTCAAGGCTACCCAACTCCTGTACTTCTTTGAAGGAGATGTTGGCAATATTCACGTTGTTCAAAGCAAATATAAAAATTTGAGCCCATTTCTGGATGGAGCAGGTGTGTTGAGGGTAGGCGGTAGATTGAAAAATTCGAATTTATCTTTCGCTCATAAGCATCCTATGCTAGTCCCAACAAAAACACATTTCAGTGATATTATAGTTGATTATTATCATCAGATGTACCTTCATTCTGGCCTTAGCTTTCTTCAAGCTCTTATTAGAACCAAATTTTGGATTCCGCCAATTCGTCGTCTAATTCAGCAACGTATATCCAAGTGTTGTAAGTTAAAGGCTAAAACAATTGCTCCTGTAATAGGAAATCTACCGAGCCACAGATTTATTGGTGAACGTGCTTTCCTGCACGTTGTGGTGACTTTGCAGGACCATTATTACGAGAGTCCCTCAGACGAAAGGCACATACATTTAAAGGTTATTTGTGTCTCTTTGTTTGTACGTCACTTAGAAGTCGTGACAAATCTAACAACTGAAGCTTTCTTGTAAACCTTTGGCAGATTTACTTCAAGAAGAGGCCTCCCGACCAACATGTATTCTGACTGCGGCACAAACTTTGGTGGAGCAGCAAACCATCCGAAGGAACTTTAGCGTTGGTATAATGATCCTCCAACATAGGATCAAATATTAAAACACTTAGTCAAGTGGGGGATCGAATGCAGTTTTAATCCACCTCACTCACCACACTTTGGAGGAATCTGGGAAGCAGGCGTTAAGTCAGTCAAAGGACTATTGCGAAGAATTACAGGTGAAACACCTTTGACTTACGAGGAAATTGCGACATATTTTACAAAGGTTGAAGCAATACTTAACTTGCGACCTCTGTGTGCAATGTCTAATAGTCCATCAGAGTGTGACTACTTATCTCCAGGACATTTCTTGATTGGTGTTCCTTTACTTTCATCTCCAGAGCCTTCTCTGTTAAATTGCAAAGATCATCTTATCACTAGGTGGCAACTGATAAAGAAGATGTCTGAGCACTTTTGGAAACGTTGGAGATTAGAATATCTGTCAACACTTCAGCAAAGGAACAAAAGGACCAAAACTATCAAGTACGACAATGTACAAGTAATGGATTGGCCAATAGGTCGTATACTGAAACTCACCCTGGCAATGATGAAGTAGTCAGAGTAGCAACTGTCAAAACATCTACGTCTATTTATAAGAGACCGGTAACCAAACTGGTTAAACTGTCTCTGGCTTAAACCTATTATAACCATAAAATTTGTTTCACAAATTTGGTGGGCGGTATGTTTAGGTAAGCGTAAACAGACATGACAATAGTTCTTATCTTAAAGTTTACAATCGAGTAGATTGCCAGATGTTTCAAGAAGTGAGCGTTTTTGTTCATATTGGTTTTGGAGTTCTAGTCACACGCTGTGTATTACGATTGTATAACTATGCGCATTCTAACTATATGCAAATTATAGATTGCACGTTGTCAAACGGTTGTAATGTTTTTTATATTATAATTCGAACTATTATTAACGGTCGTCAGTATCCGTTAAACTTACAATTTTCTAATATCGTAAAGAATCTATTCATGCTGCTCAGTGCCCACGCATACTGTCATCATTGTTCCGAAGTTACGTTGCTACCAGTAACAGATCAGACTGTAGTTTTGTAGGTTTGACGTTCAGACACGAAGAACATCTTATTTTTTCTTAAAGCATTATATCGTTGGTATGTAGCAAAAAGGGCATAACCAACAAAATAAACCTCTCACGAATACAAATTATACATATTGAAACTTAAGAACAACCAAGCAAACTTCCTATAACCACACCTAGATGATGCTGATAAACTATCTTTTACTTTACACGTAATATTTATACCGATAACAATTTTGTCAGTTTTTTTTATCACGCCTTAGTCTAGTGGATAACGTTGCGTCTTCCTGATCAGAAGATGGTGGGTTCGAATCTAGGCTAGGGAGACCAGATATCTAATCAAATCTGTGGTTTGAGGGTAGGAGGGCGGAAGTAAACAAACGGTGGTTGGCTCGCTTCCAAGCTAATGGAATATGACTAGATATCTGGTCTCCGGCTGTGGGCTGTTTTACATAATTTTATTAAGATATTTATGTTATTGTTGAATTGTAAAATTTATTTCTTGTAGTAATTGTAAAGTCATTTTATTTTGTTTAAATTAGAAGGTAAAGTTAATTTAAATCATTTGTAAAGGAGCTCCTCTATTAAGTTCATATTTTGTTTTCGTAAAGTTGTACAACCAATTTAAAGTTCTTTGGAATATATACATTTGTGAATACATCATTGATTCAAGGCTAATTAATTCCTTCCATTATTCCTAGTGACGTGGTTAGGGTGCTTAGCTCACTAATTTAATGCTTTTTTAAACTTTCTATTGTTTCCACTGCTTTGACTTAGCATATTAATTTGCGTTATTCACACGATTAACAAAGTTTATATACAAATTGTAGCATCAATTATAGTTAAGACAAACCACAAAACCCCCTCCCTTTCCTACCACCCTATTTCAAAAATTTGCTGGTACATATGGCTTTCGATGGCCTACATCAAATTATAGCCTACACCTTGGTTTTCTACATAAAACACAAGAGTTTGTATGGTAAGAAAATAAAAATTGGCTGACGCATTCGTTCGCTAAGCTCAAGAAATTTTATTTAAAAAATTATTTTTGAAGTGTGTGTATAGGCGCACAATGTCCATCAAATTTTTATACATGCGTGTACAGCAGAGTATATATCTAGGCCTATAGTTTTCTTGTTGCTGGGGGTGAATCGGATTTTACCGTCACGCGATTCACCATGCATTTTGTGAAACGCTCCTAATGTGCAACGCTCCTAATTTGAAACGCTCTATTCTGTCTGTTTAAAAAATTGTTGGTCTTGTCGAGTTTCGAACCAGCAGAGTCCATCACCATATACTAGCGCCTTAGACGGTTAGGCCACGACCGCATTGCAAATTTAGTATATTTGAGTTGCGTATATAAGCGTAACAGATTGTATGTTAATTGGCCGAGCGAAGCGAGTATGTATCCGTTTTAGCTCGACCGTTCGGCATTTCTTCTGTGTGTCTGTCTGTCTGTCTCACGATTACGACCAAACGCCTCTACCGATTGTTTTGATTTTTTGCATGAATGTTCCTTATTCCTAGGCCGTGCGATGTATATATACGTTTTTTTCCCATTTTTCATTTTTAACCCCTTAAATAAAATAAAAATGCCGCACAGTTTCTCTCAGTGTAAGCTTTTTTTAAAAACCAGTTTGTGGCTTATCCGTAAGTCAAATTCCAAAACTAATAACATTTTGCTAGTATCAAACTAGATTTTAAACAAAATTGTATTCTAAATTTTTTCCCTTAACTCTAACGGTAAGCTCACCAAATGGCCGCAAACTTAAAATTTGTTTAAAATCGTTTTTGTATTTATAAGTTTATTCTAAACCAATTCAAAAGTGTTCCAAAAGGTTCAAAGAATTCATATATGACAGTAAAAAAGTGATTGAAGTAAAATTAACAAAGTTATTAGCTCAAGAAACAAGCATGTTCAGTAACGAAAAGAAAAAGTTCAACTTTAGGCCCACACAAAAGTATTACAAATTTGTTGTAATTTTTTTTTCAGAAATGTAAAAAAGTTTCGTAATTTAGTTCTAAATTGAACTGTATACAAATATTTATCAATTTCAAATTTCCTACTTTGAAAACTCCACTTTTTATGTTCCTACTACAAGACTTCTAACAAAACTAGGCCTATTTTTAATAGTAATTTAGGAATACTATCTCTTGCCCAAAAATGACATACTATAAGAAAGTGTAGAGAATAAATCAATGAATTAAACTGTATACTTGCAAATTATTATTCCATAAAAGTATTTGACTTAGCTTTACTTGAATTACAAAATGAGATGAAACAAATGAAACCTCGCTGTGATAAAGGACATACAAAAAATTACCGTTGGACTTCGTGGGAAGTGTCGGTACATGGGTTGAGATCACTATTAAGACGCTTTAACATCGTTTGTTTTCATTATTTCTAATATTGGAATATGATATGGAACTGTAAATACATTGTTAAGTTTTAGTTATTTAAGTATGTAAATATTTAATTCTATGTTTTCCCTCAATAACGCGATACTTTTAGTTACCTTACGCATTATTAACCTAAATAAAACATGACGTAGGCTCCCCTCCGGCTGCGGGGAAGATCTGAAATCAAAAAA
>JAGFPH010011344.1:0-34992 GCA_018207615.1 Philaenus spumarius
ACGCAATAAAATTAACTCGTAACTTGATGGAGTAGTAATGTTTAGCATCACCGTTCTATTTGAATATTGTTATCCTATATAACATTTATTGATGTTATAAGTTATACCATTTTGTTTTCAAGGGAACAGATCATGCTATAGATCTCCTGCCTGTAGCAGAAAGAAATAATTTCCTGGGGAAGAAAACGAAGACGAATTATTCTTTTCTTATGCATGAAACATTAGGCTATCTAATAATATATTCAATTACTGGGGATGTTTGCAATTTACAAAATCCATGCATACACAACAACTGCAGTTGCATAATTCATTTTAGCCATTTGCTACTGAGCCGCGAGGCTTACGTACGTGAATTTATACAGCTTCACTAGTATTAGCTGCGGTGTTGTAATATTTAAAAAAATATTTTTAACCAGTCTGTTTAAACCACAAGTTGTGCTAAACGTCTACTCGTATGGACAAAATATAAACTTTGATTAATAACATGTCACATCAGTCAACATGCACTCACTATCAAGTATTTCTTTTAATTAGGCGGCCTTGGAACTGATTGATTGGCGAATCTATCTCGGAAGGTGAAGTATTATGTTCGAAACTAGGTAAAGTAGTTGGATAAAATGTTTAATTTAGGTGTTGATAGTCCGTCATTGCTTTTCGCCAACAAGCCCCACAGCCAAGGCAGCAGGGAGTTAAAAATTAAGTTACTTAGAAAAAAATGCGGGAGAGATAAAACTTGGTAATATAGTACATTTTGACATCATAAAAAAATACTAATTTCGCGACCCCCACCACTTTTAGCTTACGAAACCATCTTGGAAAATGGTGTCCAAATTCTAAGCCATGAAGTTTTTTCCAAATAACTTCAGTTGAGTGCGTCCTATAAAAAAATGTTAGTACAAAAGTTATAGAGAATTGAGATCTCTAAAACTTTTGTTTCAAATATTTTGTATGAAATAAATATTTTTTAAGTTAAGTGCCATCTTATGTGTAGTGTATTTTTAAAAAACTACACGAATGCGCTACTATCCCCTAGAATTTATGAATTATTATTGCAATTATTTTTTTTTTGTAATAATAATAGTAATAAGTATTATTATGTTTCTTTGTAGGCTACTAGATTCCACACCACAAGTGAGGTAAAGTTAATGGGGCGGTTTTTTTAAAGTGGTTTTATTTATAAAAACTTCATGGGGTTTATTATTACCTGAAACTAAATTTATTATAATTTTTTTGTATTATTGTTAGAGAGGATAATACGTCCAACAGCTGTCTGGATCCGAATTTCTTGTATAAGAATTGCCGCCGTTCCAATTTGCAAGGGTGACAAAAATTACCTAGGTCGTGCTGCAGCAATTAAAGAATGAGACAAAGCAACAAACTTGGTTTTTCATTTCTCTAGAGAACCATGCTTCTTTTTAAAATAAAATCTTGAATCTTTAAAATCGGAATTTGGATACCATTTTCCAAGAAGGCGCCGTAAGCTCTAAGTGGTGAGGGTCACAAACTTAGTTTGTTTTTTTAGGATGTCAAAATGTACTATATTACCAAGTTTCATCTCTCCCTCATTTTTTCCAGGTAAAAGTACCTGTTGCCTGGGCTAACAAAACATCTTCCAAATATTCGTTTTTATTCATTGATGAAGTCAAATGAAATTCTCCAGTTATATTACAATAATCATTACATTGAGTTAGAATTATACTTACTGATGACAAATCTTTAAAGCTAAATTATTTATCGAAATTGCTGAGTGAAATGTGCCAAAGTTTATCACTCATAACAACTGAAATTCACATAGTTGTACCAATACAGTACAATAGTCATATAGGATTATATAAATTAAAATTAGCCGCTTTTCGGCAAATTAGTTTGTTTTATTTATAATATTTAAAAGAATGTAACTACAACATAAACATAAATTTAGCTACAAAAACAGATTTTCTCTAGCCCATTTCAAAATGACATTGATCTAGATTCCAATCACGACCAAATCATGTAGTAATACTTAAACTATATAGACCAAGAATGACAGATTTATGAACCTTTACATAACATACACTAGTTTTATACACAATATCTTACTTAATGTATTTGGAAAATAAAACAAACATGAAGACAGCCTTTACATTATGAATTATTGTTTGCTGCTATAAGTCAGCTTTTCTTTGTCCACTGCAGTAAACAGTTTTTGACACATTGGGGTTACCAAGCTTATACTTTACTTAACTCTTTTTAGTCAGTAATTTGTAGCAAACAATTAGTAACGTTGATCTACACAGTTAGATTATAGGCACTGAATACATTGTGTGCATTTATAATAAATTGGATAGGTATATTGTTATTGTATAATAACTGATAAAAGTCATTACTATAAAAATGTTGATGGCATACTGACATGTGTGTTTCCAAAATAAAATAATATTTAAGGATATAATATAAATGTTCACATGAATTATGAAACGTAGGAATTACAAACGTTCACTTAGGTTAAAAGCATAGTTAAACATTAAAAACAATAATTATAAATTTAATAAATTATACAATAAAATCATACATTGTTTTTAACTTTTCTTGACATATTTTTTTTTCTTTATTATTATATTTTTTTTTTACTTTATAGGTTAAAACATTTTTAAGGTAGTCCTATGTTATCTTTCTTAAAAAGTTACAACGTTAATTATTTTTAGTAGTACGATCAGTCCACAATATATAGTTTTATTTAAATTTACGTGAAACTATATGTGACTAATATTCTGGCTAATATATTAATGTAACAACTATCTATCTAAAGTAAAGAGTCTCTAACATTTTATAGATAAATTCTCAAGAAAGATTCCATTTATTTTAGTAGGTCATTTTAGTTAGTCATGTTTGTCGCTGAACCATTTTACTAACATTTTATGAAATAAACTAAATGTAGAATAAACTAATATCACAATAAAATAAATTTTACCACACAGCCTCTTAAAGAATTTTGCTTTGTTTTTTATTTCCATGTGAAATAAACCTCATTGACTTTATACAGCACATCAAATAATTGTTCATTAAAAATTGTGTATCTAATAATGGAATGTGAAGACTGAATTATTCGCTAGTTGCATAAGGCACGTTCAACACAAGATTAGCTTTCACATTAAAATGCTCCGACAGCCCTAAATTTTACAACGGGCAGACAGGCCGTTCATTTAAAACACGTTTTTCTGAGCATATACCAAAACCCACCCTGGGAACACAAAAATCTAAATTCGCAGAACATCTAGTAGAAAACAACCATAAAATTGATGGTTTCCAGAATTATTTGGAAATTCAACACCGATGTAAAAAAATCTCTGTTTATGAACAGCCTTGAGGAATTACAAATGTATAACACGTTCAGAAATAAATACGAAACGTATTGAATGATAAACTCAAATACAACTCCAATATACTACTCAATACAATAGAGGAATTAAAACGGGCAAGCACAGACATTTGATAAAGACTTCCGGAGATAAACAGGTGGGGGTAGGTTAGATAACATTTATATTCCCATTTTAATACATTTCAGTCGAGACATATTCGCAGGCCAACGATGACAAGTGACAACCTTGTTTTAAATTATTTGTGTTGTGTTAAATTATTTAAATGTTTTATGTTGTGTTGTTAAATGTGACTCAGGGAACAACTACGTGTTTGTTTGTGACTTGAAAATGGAGTTTTGACTCCTAAACCGGTAGTCCCAACGAAAAGAAAAAGGACAAAAAATGACTGTAGACGTACATTAAGGTATTAAAACCATTATATAGTCCACACCATAGTTCAGGAGGATTAATAATATAATATAATGAATGAATTTATTTAATGAAAGAACAAATTCAAAACCAATTACAATTAGTTTTCCTCCTTCAAAAAAATATCCAACTCTTTGACTCTATAGTCATGAAGTCTGACATAACAAAAAAGCCAAAACAAAAATACAACTCGAGAAGTTTTCTAATAATTTTCTTTATAGGATAAAGTTTTCATTATACATTTATTGTTTTCAATAAAAACTTTATAGAGAAGTAGAAGAGTATCAGTGTTCTTGCTTAAGTTATATGTGCACCTAGTAATAGCGCTGAAAAGTTAAATTAATTATCCTCAGTGAAATTACACAACATTATTAATTTGTTGGAAGTATTATTACAGATTTAAGGCATGATAAGTTAAATATTTTCGTGGTCTGCCTTTTGTTGTTTTCTACATGTATTATCTTACATTATTCCGTATCAATAGAACAGTATTTGAATTTTGTTCAAAAATGATATCAATAATGATTTTTATTTTGGATTTAATTTATTCTTAGTTGTTATAAAACTAAACCTATACATTAAAGCCTTTATATTCATTTATTTCTTAATTATTTGTTTTATTTTCGCTTCATCGTTTAAATATTAATGTTAAGGTTAAGAAGTATAATATATAAATATTTTTAAATATAACATTGTCAAAACGGTATGCTCTTATGTCCAAGGGTACCTTGATTACATTTAGTCTTAGTTCTTATATAGATTCTAATTAATTATTGCTATTCTAATAATATATTGTTTGACTATTGTGTTGGATCATTCAAACACAAATTTATATTTATATAGCCTATAGCAATCGTATAAACATAAGGACTTGACATAATCATTGATGCTATATAAGAAATAACAGACCCAACTAAACTAAAAGGAAATATAATAAATTTAATAAAGAACGCAAAGAACATCATAAAATTCAGTGTTTCTCGACCTAGAGGGGGTGAATTGAAAACATTACCATTGTTTCGTTACGAGTAATTATCTAACACACGCTTCTTTGCATAATGAAAACAAATCCTTTGCAATTATTAACATGATTTAGGCATAATGGTACGAGCATGAAAATCAACTGACTGGTTTTGTAATGTAAGAAATGTAAGGCATGTATTGTTTGCACATTATACTGTAGTAGCATGACTCATTCTTAGAAAAGAAAACTCGAACTCTGCTCTCAAAACTCTCCGTTTCAAATGTACTCCCTTATTCCCCCCCCCCCCCCTTCCACCCTTCTCTCAAGTTTCCTTTACGCATGACACAATGAAACCTGTTTGTTGACACGGTGCTGCGGAATACAATAGGTTCTGCACATTAATGAACAGACACCTTTTAATCAATTTGAAACATAACATTCATTTATTTGTTTACTCTGTGCATATGTTTATCACTCACTCTAAACAATTTTCATTTCGCATTAACTGAATATGAAAAATTATGAATTGATGGTAAATAGTTGGCAACGAACAACATTCTTTCTTAAGGCGCTCGTAAACGAGCAACATTTTACGGCAATATGTGGTCGGCAATAATTGCTGGGCAATATTGCTCAACATCCGGAATCATTTCCAGCAATATATTCCTATGGCCCAGCAATATATCCGTATGGCCCGGCCATATTTCCTGTATTGCAACTACTGGATGAGGTGTTGCCGGTGATATCGTTCCCTGAGCGAAAATACGTAATTATATTGCCCGGCCATGTTCAATTGTCTGCCCTTGCTTTGAAGTCAAATTGATGAACGTTGTGTACTTTATTTATTGTGTATCATTGAGGTCATTTTATTTGTATTTTGTTTTAGTAAAAATTTAAGGTTCATAATGAATAATTGGCCAAACGATAAAGTTATCGATTTTATAAATTAAATTCATTTAAATCCAGCCATATGGGACGTTGGGGCAAAGGAATACAAAGATCGGAATGCCAAGAAAGATGGTTGGGCATTCATAGCCAATAAATTTCATATAAGTAGTAATGAGGCATATAAAAAAATCAGAAGCCTGCGAACTTACCCAAAAAATGAAAGCAAGAAACAGAAAAGCGGTAGTTTAGGAGGAAAACAAACTACTTGGTTTGCGTATGACGCAATATCATTTATACTCTCTCGAGACAGACCAGACCTAGGAATAGACAGCGGAAACACAGCGGAAACAGATACAATTGTAAGTAAATACGATTTTATATTCCATCTTATACAAAGTATTTATTTACAAATAGGAAGATTATTTTTTAGAGAAATTTTGTTTTTATCGAACACCATTTCTTTAAGACTAGCGTATTAGCCTGTAAGCAGTAACGATGAACTTGTCTTGATTAAAAATAAATTTTCTCTATAACTAAACATCTAATTTGTATGAAATTTAAAATACACATAAAAAATATATGTATAAATATAATATAAAAAATTAAGTATCTACGATAATTTTTAACTAAATAGGCTATCAGCTTTATGAACGCGTAACTATCAATTAATATGTTTTATTCAAAATTGTTTTTTTATAAACATATTCATCGGATTTATTTAAAATTTATAACATTTATAAATAACATATACATAAATATAAAATAAAAATATTAAAACTCTACGTCAATATTTAAGCACATAGGCCATCAACTTTATAATTCTAGGCCTCTTCCCAGGCGCAACACAGTATGGCTAAACTTTACAATCATACTCCTAAATAATGACGCAGCTAGCGTCATGTCATCCCACATGCGTCAATCACGTCTCAATATACGCATTTAGAGACATCTCGAACGCAAAATGTGCTGTTTTATTGGTTGAAATCTGTCCAATTGCAAAGGTTTAGAGGAAATTCCATATCTTTGGAACAATACAAATGATTTTTGAAAAGTGACAAAGTAGAGTATAATTGCTTTATATTTGACGCGCGGCAAAACGAGGGAGAGTTTCAGCTTTGGGTATGTTTAGTGTATTATCCAAAAGAGCCTTACCTAGAGCTGTATGCCTGAAAACTCCACTATCAGAAATTCTACCCTGACATCCCACATGAACGTACAAAAATGTATAATTAGCATCAACTACTGTAAACAATACGATACTGAAAACATGTTTATCGTTTATGTATTTACTTCCACTATTAGGTGGACACACAATTGCAATTATTTTTTCCGTCCATTGCCCCAAGGCAGTGTGGGAAATTCCAGCGATCTTCAAAGTCCTTAGCAATTGTTTTCCATTCTTCTTCAGATGAAGGTATCTGAAAAGAATCAATTAATAAATCTAAAATGTTTTTGGAAAATATATTGGTGTTAAAAAAAGAGCATATGGGGAGTGGCCTTCAGAAAATCTTTCCTTTTTCTTTACCTAATTACTGAAGTACCAATTTTTAAATTTTAATATATCTTTAAATAGTGTACAGTGTTTATCATTTATTGTTTTTTTCAGATAACAGGAAGTGTAGAAGGCGAAAGTATAGACCCAGAAGGTACAACTGACTCCATACTTTTTCAGGAACCTTTTCCGACTCCTACCAACGCTCCAACAAACAAAAGGAAGTCAAAATTCTCAGATACAACACTTGAGAAGGTTGTAAATATTATAAATGAAGCGAGTGGGAAAATGAAAAACGAATATTTTGGTTTTGGAGAACACATAGCTAATAAGCTAATGAAATATGACAAATATATTCGCGCTAATGTGGAGTTTCAAATTAGCAAAATTTTATTTAAAGCAGGTTTGAAGATGGTAAATGGGAATTCAACCAGCTCGACCAACCTTTCCTCTCCAACTTCACTACTCACACAAAGCATCACTTCTACACCTACAGAACTTGGCTCTACTGGCTATTGGTGTCAATCCGCTGGTACTTCAAACAGTTCCTATTCAGACGTTACTTCTCCACCCTTAAGACAGGCAAGTGCTACTCCTGAATACAGTCTCCAAACTGAGGCCTGGACGACAAATGCCCCATTCACAAATTTACTTTTACAAAATGTCAAATATCAAATACAATCAGACCAAAAGTCAGACACGACTGCTACTTCAACTTACGAAGACCTTGTTTCAAAAGTTTTGGAATAATTAATCAAACTGTTTAACCGCAAAGCAATCAACATGACTGATTTTTATAAACTTGGTTTTTTAACATTAAAATAATTTGTACTTCATCAAAATAAAGAGATTTTCACTTACTCTAATTAATTCTTTCAATAGTTGAATTAAAGCTGTGCATACTTCTGGTACAATGTGAGAAATAGAACAATCGGACACTCTGAATAAGTACGTTAAAGACTTATAGGAGTCTACAGTCGCCAAAAATGTAAGTGTTATTGCTAATCTTGTAGTGATAGCTGTTCTCATTACTGTATCTTTTTTTCCAATATTTGGTCCAATTATCTTAAGTAATTATTCGAAGTCACTCTTTGACATTCTCGTAAAGTTTTTGAATAAATAATTATCAAGAACCAATTCTTTGCTTAAATTATGAAGTGTTTATCGTTTATTTAAGTATGGTCGAATCCACATTCTTCCCTTTTTCTTCTTGTAATTGTTAATTACTATGTATGCTGCACTAACAAGCACTTCTTCACTTTCAGCCATTATTACCACGTGTACGCGATAAATTCTTGGGCAACACTATGGTCGAAATGTAGACGGGCCATATCTGGATACACATTGCTCGGTCATGTTGCGGCAATACATTTCTGGAAATGTTGCTGGCCCACAGTTTTCAGAATTATTGCCGGCAATGTAGCATTTTTGTTGCTCGTTAACGAGGGCCTTTACAAATAAAAATACATTAGTAAGTTTAGTTCGTTCGTTGACCACTAGATGTCTCTGATTCTGTTCCAGTCATAGACAAACGGTAAGTGTACTAAAAGGCCTATTATTAAAGAAGTTCTGCGCATGAGCATGTCCTTAGTGCGCAACTGACTTCACTGTACTAACTGGATGTCGGTTCGAAATTGTTGTAGATATCCTTCCTGACAAGAGCAGGGAATAGACATTAAATGCGACTCTCAAGCAAAATTATATTTTCGAAATAACTTTTTTGAAGCTTTTTGGCTTTCTTATTCATCTTTGTATGCACAAGTTGCTACGGAAGAACGTTGTTGGTGCAGTTTCAATCAACCTATCTGTGTTTTCTCTTCTAAGGTGTGAAAAGTCTTTGAGCCCAGGCCTTTAAAATTGAATGATCATCTAAATCTTGAAACTTTCTTAAATATGTTATTTATTTCTAGTCGGAAAAAACGTTTTATTTACAACATTTCTAGATAGTTAGGTTTCCTTTGAGACTTCCGAAAACTCATTAATTTGATGAGGGGATAATACGTATGAACTGAAATAAATATAATCTTTCTTTTAATCGGAAGTTTTTGAAGTAAAACTGCTTTAGGCACGTTAGGGCAAATTTGCTAGGATCAGACGATATTAAGTTGGTTATTGTAGTTAACTGTTCTAAAAAATATGGATGTGGGTGTGGAGGCGTGAGTGCTTTAGGTTATTCAATAGGGCATACATTAATTAAGAACCAATCAACTATCAATATAATAAAATTATACCACACATTAGATCAATATTGCTGAATACGAAATGTAGCACACGTATTCTTTCGTAACTAGAAGAATTTCGAGTGACTCAGCACTTCACTGTTAATTGTGCAAAAACAAATTAAAATGAACAGAGACACTGGCCACTAATCCATACTACCCGACATTCCCTAAACGCAAACGTTAAAAAGCATGGTCTGTATTTGAAATTGTTTAAAAATTAAAAATGTATAAATGATTTATTTGAATTCTAAAATTCATATTTATCTAACGGGAACAATTTATATTTATAAAAATAACTACTAGTTACAATACAAATATTTTAAAATGTTTAGATTAATGAACAATCATCCGCTATTGCAATCCTACTATTAAATTAACAGCTAAAATAAATCACTCTTTTAGTGCTCTTAGAAGAGACTGCGTAAAACAGGAGCTTAATAGAATTTATAAACAGATTAGCCGCAGCAACCTCAAGCGTACAGGTTTGTACCTAAGTACTCTTGAATAATGAATGAACTCTCTCGGAAAGATGTTATTAGGAATAAAGAGGGCTTGCATATAGTTGAGAAAGTGATAATATACATATTCCGCTTATTATACCAGGTGTTCTAAGGGGTTTTATTAATGGAAATAGACAGATTTGCTTTGGGGATTGTTAACATACCAAAAATTCTGTTTTTTTGGTGTATCGTAAATTTCAATCCCTCCCCAAAAAATAGGGTATTTTGAGAGTAAGTCGACAATTTTAAATGAGAACCCCTATTGAGTGATACCTCATTTTAAAAGTCTTAAAAAGATAAAAAAAAGAAGATTGGCGCAAACCAGAGGTCTGTATGTTGACTCTATCCAACATAATGGCCAAATCAAAGTTATAATTTTCCCAAAAACTTGGACTCAATGTGTTGTCTAACATTTCCCAACATTTCTGGTGTGATAAGGTGACAAGCGTGTTCGATCATTACTATGTTTTATAAATTAGATTGAGTGACCTACTGGATGTAACCCTTGTAAAAAATAACAGATGTATCATCTTTAACATTTTGATGTTATTTAAATAGGAAAACAATATTTTCCCAAAAATAATAATAGTAAGTAGGCCTATTACTTAAAAACATAAAATTCCCCATTTAAAAAACTAATGAAATAAATTTATAAATATGACTTAAAAACGATTAATTCAGTCCAGAAAGTGATCATAAATAAATTTCGCTTACAGAATAATTATATGTGGTCGGGTTTAATTTCAATACCCTAACTAATACATTAATTTTCGTTAAGCTTACACAGAATATATAACTACTTTTCTTAGATTTAGCTTTTCTTCTGAAATCATCAGCGATATTAATTTTAAACTGCATAATGTTATATTGTTGATTTTTCTTTCTTGTGATCACGTTTTGAGAAAATTTCTGTTAAGATTAAAGCTTAAAAATAACTTATTTTCTGTTTTATTCTGCTGACCAAAGTACGGATTTTTCATGGTCCTGTAAAAGCGGGAACATTTTGGTTATGGATTATTACATTTATGTTTTGTAGAAATCTTATAATTGATTCCGTAAGGAATTTATGTAGAATTATCTGTCTAAATGTGTATTAAAACCTTATTTCAGAAGTAATTTATTTCTGTCTCTTCTTATTCAACACTTTCTTTTGCCTTTAGATATATAATCTCCAGACAAAGCAATCGAATTTATTTGATTAAATTTAAGGATTAACACGTGCATATTTAGTGAGTGCTATTCAGTTACATTTAGGTATGTCTTGAATTTAATAGAGATAGTTTTGTTACTTTTGTATTGCGTGCTTAGATTTAAAAGTAAATTTGGAAGTGAAAGTGAAGTATAAAAAGAGAAAGTTGGTGTTAGTAACTTACACAAAGACAATATTAAAATACCTCAAGGAACGTTAAGAGTAAACACAAATTTATTTAAAATAGTAGCTGTCGCATTAAAAACAGCTCTTTGTAATGAATGTGTGCCAGGATATTAAGCTGCATTACACATTCTGGACTGTTTTAGTATGTACCATATTTATTTATTTGCATTATAGGTTAAATGTAATTATTTGATATACTTATGTTAATATACACGTATTTCTCAATTCCAATAAAATAATTTAAAAACAAGGCAACTCGGAAGACAATGCTTAACGTCTTCATTGCTGCTTTATAAAATGTACAGTAAACTATAACGGTACTTATCAAAAACGTTTTTATCGTTTTATATAGTTGCGGCCTTTTCGTCTACAACATACAACTTCAGACTTTTCAAAATGTCACAAATGTAAACTACTTATAATAAATAAAGGAAACCTGAACATATTACAAGAAATCAAACATAAACTTTTAGAAACGAATAAATTTGTGAACATAATTTATAATAACCAACTTGAATATAAACAAACATTGGAAACAGAATTGTGAATTCAGTAGCATACAGACCGAATAACGAACTAGAATATATGACAAACTGAAATAGGTCTAGAGTTAATACAATAAATAAGCGGAGCATATCCATGTCCAGAAATGCTTTAAAAACATTATATTTAGAACAAAAAAGAAGAACTTTCAAACAATAAGTCAAAGGTCACCTAATTATCTATAAAACATCATCAAACCGAAATTATAATATCTGTTAAAAGTTGACCAAAAGTTTTAAAATTCTCACAGAGTGTGCAGATTGAAATTATTTAAATTTTATAAGAGTAATTTACACGTTAAAAACCGAATCCTGATATAATATTTAAACAAAATTTAACTACAACACAAAGAATGACATGCAATACGCATAAGGCAATAGAATAAACTTTGATCAAAGAAAAATTTATTTAAACTATGACTAAAATATTTTCAACTCTTAGTAACTTATTTCATGTCATGTAATAGAGTGGCAATGTGCAATACTTGACAGTGTCTCATGTAGGTACAACAGCAGTGGCTACATAATTATCGAATAATACTAATTGTTATAGGCAGTGTGTTATACTGTTTGTACAAATAATGGTTAAATAATAAAATATTACATTATTATTTTGAATTAAATTTGTTTATAATTATTAATTAAAAACACATTTGAAGTACATTAAAGCACAATATGCACTACTCACTAAAAAGTACAACCTACATCATTCATAAATACAAGTAAAACATACACTACTCAATGAATGCAATCTAGACCTACACCACACAATAAATAAAAGTACAACCTACACTACTCAACAAATTAAATCTATACTACACAATAAACACAAATACAACCTACACTATAAAATAAATGCAAATACAATTTGCATTTCATAATAAATACACAATTAATTCAAGTACAAACAATTCTACAAATAAACATGAATACAAAAAACACTACACAATAAGTACAAATACAACCTAACTAAACAGTAAATACAACCTTCAATGCGCAATAAATAAAATTTACACTGCACAATAAATACAAATAAAATTTGCACTGCACAACAAATGCAAATACAACCTATACTTCACGATATATATAAATACAACCTATACTATATAATAAACATATTTTACACAGTAAATGAAAGAACTACATACAATATAAAAGTACAGCTGCCCCTTCCCCTATTAGTATTTTTGTATGCACATGTCATCTAACAATAATTCCTAATAATAGTGAATTGTGCATAGAGTGTATTGATCGAACACATTATGATCTGCTATAATGCATTTCACCAGACTATGAGAATTTAACTATATATCATATTTAAAAATTATTATAGCCTATAGTTAAAATTTGATTTTCCAGCAATACCAAAAATCCCCGGCATTATTGAAGGCAAATCTGAATTCTACAAAACGCAATATGGTATACATTAAAGTTACTACTATTTATTTTAAGATAATACCATTTATTAGTACTAGTGTTAAAGTGTTAAATATACCTACCGGTATATTATAATATAACCCAGGAAGTTATGAAACGATATTTAGATTTAAGAATAACCAATTTCAATTCTTATTTCACTTTATTTGGACTTCAGTCAAATACTTTATGAACAAGGAATTTAATAAAATCTATTATTGACCTGATAAAGTGCACAAGTTCAGCTTACTAGATTGTCTTCATTATTACACCACCAAGGATGAATGTTTTTAACAGTTTAAGGATTATTTACTTTATCCAAGCTAGTGTCCCCCTCCCTTCAAATAAAATCCTGGGTACTTCCATAAATAGGATATAATAAAAATTACTGAAATTATATGCAATATTTTTCTGTGCACAGTTCTCCAACCAACATTACTTATATTTCACTTTATATTAGAATTGAGCTGACAGATTCCAAGCGGAATTTACAAAACAAAATATTTATTAGAGCGGTAAATGTATTGAAGGTATTTTACGTTTTACTATACTGAAATCTCAGTGAGTGAAGCATGGGAAGTATTGAGATTCTCATGTGTTGCACTATGAATAGTATTGTATGTAAAATATACTCAGAAAATTCTCTAACGAGTTTAATCTTTAACAAATAATTAATGATTTAATTAAATAAATAGACATTTCTTTACAAAATAAGCACATTGTATGGTTCGTACTCTACGCCAAAAGATTAATAAATAATTAGCAATATCGCTAAAAACGTACTGTACAAATATTTATCTTCAAAAGTCTTTACTAAATAATAATTTTATATAACTTACGTTTAAAAACATATTACAAAACCGTATAGACCTACTACTTAATATTGTTTACCTACCTACTGGCCACTCTCCCATTTGAAACCCCAAACTGAAAATAATGTTCTCACAAAGCGTTCACTATAAAGTAAATTATTTTCGCAAATCTAGTTCCTCTATTGTAATAAATTGATAAATTCATTTTTTTATAAATTTTTATTCAATGTTTTTATATTTAGAATAGTGTGCCACTCTATTTTGATGGTAATTTCCTAAGAAATTTTGTAGTAGGCCTTCTATAATTGGCCTATTTTTTAGTAGGCCTACTATAATTTATTATGCTTGTATTTTTAAAAAGAACAATTTTCAATATAATAATTCTCAAAATGAAATAAATTACAAAAATGTATGATGACTTGCGTTTATACATTAAATTTACATTCATTATATAGTCCGAAGTGAATTATTCTTTTAAAAAATATTCAAAGTTGATTTAAGTTGTATGTCCTAGAATTTTAATATACCTCTGCTACAATTTCGATAAAATTATTATCATCTTCTGTTTTTTAATGAATACAAAGCCAGTAAATAAAAAAGGGTGATATTTTAGTAGTGAGTGCGAGTTTTATTAAAATTACAGTGTACAGAAGAGCTGCAGAAATAAATTAGTTCTATATTCTACTTTAAAATATCACCTAATCTGTTAATTTTACAATTGGAAACAATAATTAGATCTCGAAAATCGTCCTACATAAAACAATGTCTTTCACATAAATATCAATATGAAAAAAGTATTGTTCCAAAACAGGTTTTGGACTGAAGACGGTCGTACCATTATATAGATGAAATCTTTCAGTAATGCAATTATCAAGTCTGTAACCAGAAATATTGGCACCCTGTAAGCAAATTTATTTGTGATCTTTTTCATTAAAGTCCAGAAAAATTTGGAAAAGCAAACTTTTATATCATGTCTTCGTACAAGTTGATGGTAATTGCAGTGATTAATGCTCTGTGCAACAAAAGTCAAATTTATGTGTGCCAAATTTTCTGTGAATTTTTAATTAATGATGTATTCAATAATTTTACTAAATTAGCCATAAAATATACTAAGTTATTAACTTTTTAGGGAATTAAAGAAATGACAAACCGATCAACATTTAAATGTGGTATTTGCGATATGCAGGGAGATGTTGTGGGTAAATAACGCCAGTTTCTCTAAATCGATTACATCTCCGAATGATTCGTTTCAGTGAATTTATTCCATATTTAAATAAAATAAAATTCTATAGCATATTTATTACTGGTTTAAATTGTGTGTAGAATGCACGCTCTGTTTTCGCCTGGACAATGGACATCCTACTCTAGGTCTTGTCTATGTTGTCTCTGATTCATGCAAACTTAAGGTACGGCATCGGTACATTTCATTTGAAAAATAATTGTCGTAGACAATTTTTGTAAATCCTCATTCACTTAGCATTTTAGTTTAAAATATATAGGTACATTAACTCCATTAAAATGAGGGTAATATGTTATACTTCTGTAAAATATCTATATCATATTGTTATTAACTAATAAGTTTAATCATCAAAGCTGCGTTATAAAATCATCCAGTAGTTCAAGAAACTTACTATTTTGTCTATAATGTAATCTGAATTGTTACAGATTTATGTTTTTTTTTTTTAAATTTAGCAGCGGTTTAGGATGGCCTACTTTTATCCAGTTTAAATGAAATTATTTTGACATTCTAGTTACCTTTTTATTTAAGTTGAAGGAATTAGCCAACATCAAAGGTAATTTTATGAAAATTGCTGATATAAGCTTAAAAGTTATAAATTCGTTTAAACTTTTAATAGTTATTTGTATCTTGAGGGTGGAAAGTGTCACTTTGTTACCCCAAAAAAAAATGTTACCGCATGAGCGCAGAGCAGTAATTTTCTTTAGAGAGACTACGATATTTTAAATTCACAAGACATACACCACTTTTCCTTCGGCAATAGTTTAAAGAACCTGTTAGAAATCAGTTCAATAAAACTTTATTAAAAAATAGACATTCATATTTACAAAAAGAATTTATTTTATGCCCAGAATACTCAGACAAGGAAGTTAATTGGTGTATTGGTGTTTAAGCAGTTGCTTTACTAACAAAACTGTTTATTTCACAGAAAATCTTTAAAAACAAAACTTTTAGATTATATTGTCTATAATTATTTGGAAAAAACCTGAATTTGGCACCATTTTCCAAGATGGTGGCGTAAGCTCAAAGTGGTGGGGATCGCAAACTTAGTATGTTTTTTAGGATGTCAAAATGTACTATATTACCATGTTTCATCTCTCCCGCATTTTTTCCAGGTAACTTCATTTTTAACTCCCTGCTGCCTGAGCTATAACTGATTCACAATAAAGTAGGAAATTTTAGCTTCGATTATTGTATGTTAATCAAAATAAATATTTTACCATCTACAATTTATATCCAATAATTAATACTGTAATACAGATTTATTTTGTTATAAAAGTACTATAATGGTTCATCATTGTTCTAAAGATGTTCATATAGAAAATGTGTAATAAATAATGAAAAATACATAGTGAAAAAGAAGTACTTACATAAATTAACTTATTTTTTAAGATTTATAAAAAGGCTTAATTAATTTAATTAATTTAAAAAATATTACACAATAAGGAATGTGGTACCACTTTAATATTTTTAACAAAGTATTATTTAAATTTTAAATTTATAAAAACAATTAAAATTTGATTTACAGTAACTGGAACATATCAAAACTCCAATATATAATGACTGCGCTATTGTTGTAAGGAATGTCTTAAAATTATTTAAACTAATCATTAATTTATTTTCCAATTCCAAATTCACTATTTATATTATTATCATAACTAGTTATTATTAAGTGCATATGTCATACTCTCCTTTTCATCTAGTAATCATCTTTTTTTGGTTGCTATCTTCGTCGGAACAGGTTATATTTTATTTTATGACTTTTCCAAATGTTAATATACATGTATGAAAAAGTTTTTTTAATACTGGCCAGTTAAATAAATAATACTTTTATTATTTTTTGTTTGTTTTAGCCAGTTTTATTTTACTGTTATTACCTTTCATTTAATATTAGCCTAGTCTGTATTACATACTATATTGTGTTTATATGTGAAGTTTCTGTTTTTCTACTAACTTATCAAAAATTACTCTTTTTAATGAAACTTTCAAAGAAGCTTGTATTTCGAGTGGAATAGGAAATAAATGATTTTTTAAATGATTACATTCCCACAATTTAATGATTACAATCGTGAAAAGATTGAATGATATTCTTCATTTGCCGTATGCAAAGTCGAGTTTGTAACATTATTAGTTATATAACCAAAACAAATACTATATTTGAAAGAATAGAAGTAAAGAATAAGTAATGAAAATCTTAAGAGGGATATAATCATGTTTAGATTCTTGTACACAGTTCACTTATCACTACAACACTACAATGTATATTTCAACCTAAAACATTAAAATTAACTAAAGTAAAAGAATCGCCGATTAAGTTATCAATAAGTAATCATCAGCCAATGAAAAAATCAAGTAACTACACATCACTCTACGGGATTCTACCCAAGGACCAAATTTGGAGCCCATTCGAGGAAACAGGAGCCATTACAAAATTACGAGTATATAGTGTTCAGTGAATTTGCGAATATAAATAAAATGCATGTGTTAAATAAAGTTATCAAAAGTGAAGATCAAAAAAATCCATTTAAAAGTGAGTGAAAGGGAAAATCACAAATATGTAAGTAAATTAAAAATTTCAATTTATGTTAAGACTGATCTCGAGGTTAAGCAAATTAAAGAAACAAAATCATATTCAGATAATTAAAGTAAAATCATATAGTAAATCAGATAGTAAGTGGAATAATATAAAATAAATTCATAATTTAAGAGCAACACTTAGGCTACGGCCACGCTAGGCGACCTGGTCGCCGCGACCTGGTCGCTGCGACAAAGAAAAAAAGTGGAATGCATTGAATGATATAGATACGGCCACGCTAGGCGACCCGCGACCAGCGACATCAAATAGAACGCGACCGAGAGCGTTTTCTGGTCGCGGCGACAAATACGCTCCCCATGTTATCTTATGGAGCCGGCCACGCTTGGCGACAGGTCGCTACATGTCTTCCCCCACCCTTCTCTGCTCCACCTGCTTTATATGCGCTTTGATGCTAGTTCAGTGTTAACACTTTTCTATTTTTGGAATAATCATGCCTTTTGGCACTGATATTTTTATCAATTAAATTAGTTTTCGTAGACCTCTTTGGGATATAAATTTAAAGGGTTACAGCAATAGAGATGTCAAATTGCTACAATTGTTATTGAGGGTTGGGAGCAGTTGCCAAATGAAGATAAGAATGAAGAATTTAAGTTTTTATTATTATTTTACTACACAATCTTATTACACAATTTTATACTTATTAAATTCGCAAAATAAAAAAGGAGAAATAGAATGTACGTTTCATTCGTTATACGCTCAAAGGCCTATTTTAGGTGTTTTAGTGCTGTCACTGAGGATTAAGAAATTATGAAAAACTTTTTCAATTATTTTAGAATATCTGTAACGTCATTTGATTAATAACTCACCAAATTTTCACAATAACTCACAGGCGCGTTGGAGAGTGGTTGGAGGCAGTCAAACACGTTTTACCGTTAATATTATTGGTATATTTTTATAGGCCTAATCGTTAAACGGTCTAAAAATTATCACAGGAACTTAATTTTTCTACAGTATGTTTAAACATATATTGTTTATATCTAGTATTAATTTTATTTAAATCTGGTCAATATTTTTAGATAAAATGGGGTTTTACTTTTACTGAACACGCGTTTTCAATATTTGAAAGTGTACGGTACATTTCTTCCGTAAAAACTTAATTTCTTTTAAAATATTCAAGTGATTTTAATAAAATGTATAGGTACGGTACCTATAAACAATATTTGTATAAAAAAAAACTATACAAAATGGAGTTCCTATACAAAGTTTTAAACCGTTTAATGATTAGGCCTATAAAAAGTTACGAATAAAGTTTACGGTGGCGTATTTGATAGGTGACGGGCTATAAGCAAAGGGCGGTGTATGAGTTAATTAGTATCCATTATTTAATAGAATTGTATTTGATTTAAGCAATTAAAAAATATTAAACAAATATTAAGTACTTAGTACTAAGACTAAAAGCTTTGACTTAATAACGAAAGCTAGAGCTAAGACTAAAACCCAAAAGCTTATGCTAGGTTTTTATTCAACGTAAATAGTGTACTCTTTTACTTTGTTAAAGCATTTTCAATAAGACAATTGAAGCAAGAAAACATGCAAACTATTCAGAAGATATTCGGCAATCACTAGCAATCATATCCTCATTGAAAGAAGCAGGCCCGTAGCCAGAAATTTGGTTTGGAGGGGGCCCAAAACGTAGTAATAATTTTTTGGGGGCAGGGGGGCGGAAATGGTTGATGGGTGTCTTGTAAGGATATTTGTTATTAAAGTTGGACTCATTAGTGAAAAACTGGTTTATTGTTATTAATATCATCACTGTATTTTAATTGTCAGTCACGCACACGTACACATTAATTGTCAAACAAAAGCGTCAATTTCAGTAGACAAAATTTAAAATTTTTACTTTCGCGATTTCTTTGCTGCCATAATCTCAAGAACCTCATTCGGATCGATACCTAAGTTTCCATGAATTGACAGTACGGCGAGTGTACTAAGTCTTTCGTTGCCCGTTGAGTTACGTAAGTAAGTCTTGATTCTTTTCATTGTCGAAAATGACCTTTCCACATTTGCCGTTGTGACCGGAAGAGTTGCCAAAACTGTTAATAGATATTAAAGCGTATTTTATGTTTCACACGCAATTTTTGATGATCGGATTCAAAATAATCGATCCAGATCAAAAAGTAATCTTCTGTTCAAATGTTCTAATAGAGATATTATATATGTCTCACAGGCGTGAAGTTGTCATAAAAAATATGGCTTGTTATCGATAGACATATTTTTAAAACATGATTCACATCTTTAGGAAAATTTTAGGGTTCACGGAATTTCGGGGGGGGGCCCGGGCCCGTCGGGCCCTATGGCTGGCTACGGGCCTGGAAAGAAGTCATCTTTTACAATTGTGTTACCGCGACTGTCGCTAAGTGTGGCACCTACCCGCGACCAGGTCGCGGATAAAAAATTCTCCGCGACCGGGTCGCTGCGACCAGGTCGCCTAGCGTGGCCGTAGCCTAACTAAGCAATTTGGTCGGGTCTTCTTTATAGAGAATTAGCTGCCAAGGATTTTATTAATACCTAATAAGCAGTTTAAAGGAGATTCCGATTGAATTTAAAAGGTCAGAAACTGCTATTTAGGATAAGGTTTCAAAGCAAAGAATTATTTTAACTTAATTAACAAATTTTTAGTTTCAATAATTTTATACTATATTTTGTTTATCCTATTTTAATAAAGAATAAGTTTTATATATTAAATGTTAAGGAAACTGCATAGTAATTAATTAGTACAGTTTCCCTTAACAACAATACACATTAAATATAATAATTATTATCAAAATATTATGACTAAGCTAGTTTAGTAAATTCAGTAATTTATCATTAATTAAAATTCAGAGAAAGAGACAAATTTATAAATGAAACATTAAGAAATTGTAAATTAAATTATTTGTACGTTTCTTAAGAACAATTGTCATTAAGTATTATGTTAATTCAATCTTTGTTCAATAAATTCAATAAAAATACTAAATGTTACTAATTTAGAAAAATTGTAGATATCAAATGAATCATATGTCATGTACAATCTTGTATTATTAATTATACATTTAATTGAAACCATCAAACGTCTCTGAAGTTATTTCAACCAATTAGTTGTAAGTCAACTCTCTCAAGCCAAGCAAAGAATGATTCGTAAGTCGAATCTGGTGGAGCCCCCAAATAAGAAAAACTATACATGGTTTAAAGATATAAACTTCATAAAGGTAAACAGAAAAGTAAAAATAAAACTTACATGAAAAGGTCACCCCCAAATCAAAATAATAATCTTACATTATGAAAACACACCGAAATATAATAAAATAATAACGTTACACCTTTTTGATATAAATTCTGCACATTTTAATGTTCCAGATATATTAACTATGAATAAAAAGGTAACATATATGTTAGTTATTTTAATAAATACTACACAAAAAAATATCTCGACCCTTTCTGTACTTCCAAGCAATACAAATTTGAAATATTTTTTTACACTTGTTTTTGCAAATATAACAATAGAAAACATATTTTCCTTGCATATCTGGTTAATTTGCAAGGTTTAATCTTGTTTTGTATTTTAACTTAATTTTCACGAGGACGTAAAGCTAGGCAAATATATATTACATTATTTTGGTATAAAGTGTTCCCAAATAGAATTTTGCAGTAAAACTCAAAGCGAGCGGATGAAATAAATTATTCAACTATTGCTCTTACATTTGCATGAACTTTGTAAATTGCACGAAAGCAATTTAAATGTATTTCACTGTGAGAAGTGCTTTTATAATATTAAACTATACGTTTCTACTTATATAGGCATTCTGACATGATTTCATTTAAATTGTATTATATTTAAAATATCATGTATGCAATGTAAATAAAATAATCAATATCATAGATAGCATAAAACTAACTTAAACGTAAATGTATAGGCACTGACAAAGTTATACCAGTATATTGCCGTTGTCAGTAAATATAGTAAACACATATTAAAAGGCAACAACTGGTGTAACAATAGTATAGTATGTAACTGATGTAGTATTATGATTAATGATCACTTCTAAACTCAGCTTCCTTATTAAAAAAAAAAAATAATAATTATAACTTTATCTGATATGTGTGTTAAAATTTAATATTGTGGATTGGTTGAAGAAGGAACCTTCCAGTCAAAGTACCTTCCAGAATATATTTATAACCATACTTGTTTATAGAGAGGAATGTGTGTCCCTTGTAAACCTTCGGCACTAAATAACTTAGTTACCATTAAATGTAATATACTATTATACAGTGAAATATAAATCAAAGCTGTTTTATAATCTATTTAATCTACATACATTTTTTTTTCCAGGTTGACAGTTAAATTAAAATACGTTTAAAATATAAATCGTGTCTTAAATGAGTATAACAATAATGCATTATTAACAAACATGAACAAATTACTCTTTTTTATACCTGACTTTTATTTATAGGCAGTTTATATAGAAGTTGGAAATATTTTACACAAACATTTAAAAACTAATCTGAATAGTATAATAGCTGAAACATTAATAGATACTACCAAGGCATATGAAGGTATATGAAGAATTTGAGATATACAAGGCAGTAAAAATGGAACCGCATAGTGTCCTAAATGACAAGTTATTGTTCAATTCCAACTTAATATTTGACACTGCAATGAAAGTACCAAATGACTTTATATAGGAGTGGGGATTATCATCGATGTTTGGAGGGGATCTTGACCTTAGTTCTGACTCCGCATCTGTGATGACCACATGTGACGGGTGTTCCAATTTGTGTTAAAAGTGTACGTTGTTTGTGTGTTTTTGTATTTGTGCTGTTATATGTCTGACAATTTTTTAATGTTAATGACGACCTCTTAGGAGTGATAATTTCACCTGATGATGGATGAGTGATATCATCTGAAACCGCGGTAGTGTGTTTTTTCACATAAGTGGATCACTTGACGGACATAAAAGGTAGGCCTAATATTTTATTATTAATTTATTAGATACTACCAAGTAAAATAATGAGGTTGATAGTTCGGGGAGCTTTGCAGAGTACACAGACTAAACATTAAATAGGCTTTACGGTTTTGCAGATGACTCCTTGAGAAATCCACCTAAAACTAATTTTAGTTAAACATATCGAAAAGGACAGTAATAGTAGGACTCCCTACTTGATTGCTTTGTACATTAATAAGAAGTATACCTTTTGTATTTTACTAAGTACAGAACAACATATAAAATAAAAGATTTAACTGTAGTTTTTTTTTTAATTTATGCTTTCTATAGCCACATCAAGTTAAGAGATAATACAAATCCGTATTTTTACAGACGGGATCGGTTTAAGTTCCATCGTGTTCTATTACCTTTCTTTTAATATTTATTTTTATAACTCCTTTCTCCAAGTAATTTCTCGTTTATAGTTGTGTATACTAAATTACTGTCTTTCACTTTAAATATTATTTGGCTGTTTAAGCATCAATTATCTCTTGTTATTTTAAATCAACAACAACCTAATAATGTAAATTGGATTTAAGTTAGGTACAAATAGACATGTGCAACTGTTTATAAAATGTGAAAAAAATGTATTCAAAGACCTGTGTTGGAAAGTCTGAGAAATATTAATAATTAACAGTAAACTAGTGATAAATGGCTGGTGTTCTCTCTAAACAAAGATCTTCAAATCACAGCTCTATCGTGAATATTCGATAGGTTCACAGTATTATATTTAGTAATTCTATCGTATCCATCCAACCGAAAAAATGGTTTAAGTAGGTAATTTATTTTAATACTATTTGCAGAATATCTGTGTGGTGTATAACTTTCTGAAATTATATATAATTTAAAATAAATTTAACACTCATTTCTGGTAGGCTATATGGAGAAACGAATTTCAGATTCATAAATAAATACAAATTTTAGTGTAGTTAACTTCGTGAAAAAAAACTAAATACATTTTGTATTGTTAATAAATCACACGTTTGGGTCTGACACCTTTCCGATACTTAGACTGTGGTTAAATAAATTGTGGCTGACGTTAGCCCTGGCAATACTCAGCAAAAACCGCGCCAAAATATAAATGATGGAAGAGTAAATATACCAATATCGTAAATTATTGCCAAAAGGAGATACAAAAATGCTGCCTAACTGTTTTGACCCTTGAAATAAAGATTAAGTATATAATTAGGATTCAAATAATCAATATTAGTAGTGTGTAAGGTATTTGGAAATTGATTCGGTATAATAACAATGTTTAGTTTTAGGAAACAATGTTTGCTTTGAAGTCCCGTCGTACGAAAAAGACTTTATAAAATTAAGGATTGCATTTTGCAAATCCTAAAAGGGTATATTGTAGGGTTATGCAGATTAGTTACAGCCTTGAGTTTGGTGGTATTTTTTAACCAAACAGATCAACGTTGACTTACTTAGTTCCTCTTTGTTAAATTCGGTTCACTTAAACTCCAGTGGCATTCTGCATAAACAATGCTGATTTCGAGTATTCGAAACGTGTTCGCTATTATATGTTACATTACAACAGTTTTATTAAAGTAAGAACACCACCAACAAAACATGTAATTTGTATGTTTCAGTATCGCTGTGAACAACATACTGTTGTGAATCATTGTAAATGTTACAAGACAAATTCCACATACAAAATGCTTGTTTGGTGATAAACCAGAAAAGGGTTTAACTTATGTAAATTTGAGTGCAACAATTAACCCTGAAAACATTTTTCGCGCTATTCGTAGAACACTCAGTAGCTGTGATTTAACGCTTGGTTGTTAATTTTCACAATAATAATTACTCAGAATTGTTTTCATTCATACGTGGCAATTTATGAACATTGAAATAATATGCTTTTAAAATATTCCGTCATTGCTGCAGGCAATATGAATTAATGTTATGAATTTGTATTATTTTACTATTTAAAACTTATAAACTGACAGTTTCTTTATTTACATGGTTATATTGGTTTTCAAACACCTATTAAATAATAACCTTATTACGTAGGGTATTATACAGTCACTTCATAAAATAATGGTTTGATTTCATTCCAATTTAAATGATGAATTAAAAGACCTGAAACTTTTTTTTTTATAAAAAGTCAAATCTCAAGAAAATGTTTGTCTTGAAAATCTCTAACAACATGGGTCCAATTAGGTTTCTGCCTACCTTCTGAAAAAGTAACTTTACACTCAAGTTCAATGAAGTCAATGAGACTTAATTTGAACAAAATCACACCTTGTGGATACTTGCCCTGAAGAATTTGATGTGATCTCATTACTAAATATAGTTCTCTTTAATATAAATTTCCCATAACTTATACGAAATAAATACATTTATTTTAATGTTACCTCCTGGTTTCAAGTAATGAAATAATTGGAGTTTAAAACCAGTAATCCAATATTTGTTTTGCAAGCCATTTGAACTGGTACGAGTGTTTAGCTCTTACGTTATGTAGATAAATTGAATAGTTTAATTTATAAAAAAAATATACATTTGTATTTATTTTATTTGTTCAGTAGAAATAGAAATTAGAGTTTAAAAACTACAATTTTACCGTACTCGAAATAACATATTCCACAATATGGCACTAATTCAATTTTAAAATTTTAAAATCCATGCTTAGAAAATAGCTGTAGTTGAATAATTGAGACTAAACAATTATCATGTTGCTAGTGATAGATACATAATTTGAATCTTGTACGTCTGTAACAAAGTTTGAAAATAATATTATTATACTTTCTTTTATGAAACAATATTTTAACCAAAATAATCAAATTGTTATTAGTAATAATGTTATTCATGTTTATATAAATTTCTAAACATGATGTGTTGTAAAGTTAATAATCTAATTATTATTCCTTTACATAAAGCTTTCCATTCGTATAATGTAATAATCGTTCCAGTTTGGCGAACAAAGTTACTTTGAGTACCAAAGGTGCTTCTCTCGTTCACGCTGTTGGGCTTTAATATGGAGCCAACAGATTACATTGAATAATTGCTTCCAACTAAGCGTTTGATTTATAGTAATTACTGTATATGTTTTCATTTTGTACACACATACACAACTAACACATTCTACGACATAATTTCATTTTGTATCATTTCTTGGCTGTTATTATGTAAGATTAGCACATTGTCAATCAGCTGAAGGGAAAACATATTGAAAATTTTTTATTGTAATTTCTTTCCCCTATGGATTATTTGCAAACATTTATTGTACCATTATCTTCGTTTTTATTTAGTTTGGTGTTACTTTTTCATGTGTATTGAACATTGAATTTTCATAGGTAGTGATTTTTAATGTACTCTATTTTTAATTAATTATTATTATTGTTCTATATTGTTAAAATGTATGTACAATAAATTAATAGCTCATAATTTGATTGTTTGAAAATATTAAATTTTATTCAACATTACAATTTGATAGGTAGGAAGTTTAATGTACTTTATTTCATGTTTACTTTAAATGATATTATTTAATGTAAATAAATGCAAATATCTCCAGAGCGGCTTAAAGTATGGATGTTCCGTTTTTACCATTGATTATGTCTTAAAATTAAACTTTAAATGGCCATTTTCCTATAAAAAAGTTACATTCAAATTGGCGGATCCAAGATAGCTGACCAAATTTGTGACATCTTAATAAAATAGTATTTTTACATATGGTAGGTTCCTCAATCACATCTACCTTCAAATTTTTCTTATATACTAACTACTAAGCCGCACTAAGCATTTTCAACCACCCTGTATGTAAAATAATACACGCTTTTACATTGCATTTTACTGCACATTAATCTTATGAAATATCAGATTAATACAAGGCAATAACATTTCCCTTGAGCATTATTTATTTTGTATTAAAACCTGGCTGGAATTTAGAACCCGGTATTGAAAAAGGATTAGTCCAAAGAGCTGAACCAATCGATTCATAAAATGTATTTGTTGTGGTGAATAAAATTGAATTAATATCCCAAGCTATTGGCCACACGTGATGTGTAGAACACTTTATGTTTTTTACAATAAATGAACGTTGTTTAGAACCCATGTGTGGGTAGACAGACTCGTGACAGGACAGTTATGTCAATTTGATTTAACTTATTTGTACGTTTTAAAAAATTATTATCTAGTGCATTAATCTAAACTTAATTATTCGTTTTAGGTCTATAAATAAATAATTATATTGGAGATTAAATAGGGGACGTAGCAAAAAAACATACATTGTTTGGAAATAAATCTGCCCTGTTTGTATTTGTTCAAAATCTTTTAATTTCGTTTATAAATAAAATTTCTTCAGGTAAAAATTTATCCAGTTGGTTTTAATTTTAAATGGCTTGTTAATTATTTAAGCAATAAAAATAATTTATATTTTCAAGCAAATTGTTTTTAGAAAATTTATGCATACATGTTTTTGAGGTTCCTGAATCTGAATTTGATGTCAAATATTCAAAATTCAAACTGGCTAATCCGAAATGGCTGACGTTTAGAAAATGTATCTTTTAAAAAAAGTAATAAAAAAGGAAAATTTACAAAAATTTCACAAGAAATTGATAGAAACTAGTTGAGATGATTTAAAAACAATATTTTTTACCAAACAAATTTAAAATTGCTGATTCAATATGGCCGACCTGTTATGCAAATATTATTGTAAAGAATGTTAAGCAAAGGAAATTTAAATAAAATCATTATACATTATTAGAATGTAATTGAGGTGACCTACCAAACATTATTGTATACCAAAATTTAAATTAGTTAATCCAATATGGCCGACTTTTAATAGTTGTAAAATTACATTTATAATTTATAAATTTTATTGAATAATTGTTTTAAATTTTAATGAAAGAAAAGATGAGCATTTATGTTGAACAAAAGAAAATATGTATTTTGTAACTTGAGTGTTAATTATTTACATAATTATATACATATTCTTCATCGAGCAACCATAAGTACACTCATTGTTCTTGACACGAAGTATAATATATATACATTTTCGTCGAAATATAAATGTTAACTAGTAGAGGTCAATTTTTCGTCCACGTGAGAATGATACCCTCTCTTCGAATCTAAGAAAATTATAATTTGTTTTAAGTAATCTAACATTTAAAACATTAGAATTATTTTTTTCAACAAAACACCTTACTTAAAATTGGGAAAACAACCTTATTGATTGTTAATTTAGTGTGAAATGATAGTTCTAATTAAAATGAGTACTTAAACATTTTAATATCTTCACATTTTTCCTTGATCAATTAGGCAGTTCTTACACAAAATTTAAACTTATCAAACTTCAATATATTTATAAAAGTACACCCTCACAAAATATAAAAAATAGTAATAACTATCTAAATAATAAACAAGCGAAAAATCCAATTTAATTTCACAACAAATCTTTTCACTGTTTAGACTATAGCATAACAAACGTAACTTTGGTATATCTATGACCGTAAATGCTATGCTGTGGTCAAAATCTTTAACATGTGGCAGTTCTGTGGACAAATAAGTTTACATTTAAACAAGTTAAAGTCTCTTATACTTTCTATTTTTGAGCAACCGGCAGATGTTTCCTCCCCTCTCGAAACACACACTCTATATTAATACCATTTTTTATTTTTGTTTGTTTTATTATAATACAGAATACAAACGAAATACATTTGTTTCTGTAATTTTATAATATTTATTAACATCTTATTTTTAACGACCTTTGTACTTCGATAATACCTCAAATTATTGTAAAAAAAACTTGATCAAACGTATTTTAAACACTTCTTATTCAATTTACTTCATTTTAAGTCTTACGATCAACATCAACATCAATCAGATGGGATAACCTAAAACCATTTTTTAATAACATTTATTAAGTTTATTTAAACTAACATTTTGCTGTTTTAAATGATTTTTTTCTGAATTGTTTATTAAATTTTTAGAGGTATAGGCCTACTATTTAGTGTATTTTAAATTGCACATCTTAAGATTTAAAAAAAAAACCATTAAATATATGATATCGTACTTGAAACTGATTTTATAACTAGATGAAGTTAGGAAAAAAAAATTTAAATGTCATATTCTCAAAATTTCGACATTTTGAGATTGTATAACATTTGAATAAAAAGTTTTGTGATTTTTTAAAAACAAAACACAGTTTTTTACATTACTGGAAGAAATCGTGAGAGTATAAAGCTTTTATCAGCCAAATGAAAGCAATAGGAGCATGTTGACTAGTTTAATTCAAAAAAACTTTAGAAGCTCCAATAATTTCTACACATGCTGTATTTATTCAAAGAACATTTTTCACTTAAAAATTAAAATGTACAGTAATTTACTGTAATATTACTATTTAATGTGCAATTATTGGCATTAAATTGCATCATTTAGTTATAAAGTTATTAGAAATTTAGTTCGCACCGGCGCCGGCGGCGAGTACCTGTCGCCAGGTAGACTTAGCAGCTCCGAGCGGTATTTTTTCGAGGTATAAACAAAACATTCTACAGCCCACATTTTTGATTTTAGTGAAATCTTTGTATGGGATTGTGTATGTGAAAGTTTCTGCACTTTCAAAAAATGAGTAGTTAAATTGCCCAAAGTAGATATTTCAAAATAATATTTTTTTTAACAGCTATTTTCCAACTCAATTCCTTTATAAAAAAATGTTTAACCACTTTTAGTGAAAAAAATTTTAATATATTGTTTGTGATATTTATCTAAATAAGATTTTAAAATGTTCTTCTGTGATAATTTTTTTAAAAGAAAAATCTAGATTGAATCCTCTAAAATGGTATTTTGTAAAGTAAGAATACATACACTATTACACTCTTGAAATAAACATTTTTTTTATCCTCTGTGGAATCATGCATATTCTTTTTTATAGTTTTAATGAAAACTATAATTTACTGTGTCTGATAAGTTCATTATACAGTATCAGAGTATTATTAGTAATATTAACATGTATATCTCAATATAATTTAATTTCAAACAACTTATTACGAAAAAACTATAACCGAGAGAGTTTCTCTATTTAGTTTGCTGTAAGTGCGTACAATAATAATATTTGACAGTGTAAGCAGCTATTGCCAAATACAGAATACGTCAACTAACTGCATTGTTGGCTTATTAATCAAATATCTACATCAAAACTTCAACCTCTATTATACGAACTATATTAGCTAATGATATACATTGATTGTGTTTGAAAGTTATTGATTTTGTGCTCTAGAATGTAATACCTACACTAATTATGTTATATGTTCATTTCAGGAACATAAAAAAGTGTTTTTGTTTAAAGCCAATATTGGCTTATGAGTAATTTGTATTACAGCCCCACGATAAACCACAATTAAAGACCACATTCAATTATACATCCATTTGGTAGAAAAATGGGTCCCCCAATTTACAAAGTGTGTATTTTATTAGTTTGTTATTGTAACCAAAATTACGTTATAATGATGTTGAAACGTTTGTATAATTAATATTTTGTAACTTTTTTATATTATACATAATTATATTTTACTATAATAGATGCAATACATTAAAAAAATAAGTAAATGCCAAATGTAGTAAACAAATTAAATTAAAATTAAACATTTCTATATTAATACACTTTTAACTGCATACACTATAATGTAGTCTATATGTTCAGATTTTGTTTGTGGTAGGCGCTTTAGAGTACTACAAACCTGTGTAACTTACAAGCAAATAACAAGTTCAGTATTTACAAATAAATGTGTATGACACAAAAAAAGGATGGACTTAGTCACTTACCTACAAACAAAGAACGTGTTGCAGGCAGCCGTGCGATCAATTGGCTAGTGGCGCATACAAGTAAAGTGAGGTTAGATTTGGTTCTGTTTCCTAATATAGCGTTTCATAAAACAAATATGTAATGAGTTATGGAGAGTGATAATGATAAAGTGACGATGATAAGAAACCATCTTCAAGCTAAATAAAGCCAACTTACTGTAACATTGTGTGATGCGACCAACAAGTTAAGATCTATCAGTTACGAAATAGTTAAAGACTGCAATTGATCAATGTTTGGATGTTTTAAGCTTATTCATCCTGACGAAAAAAAATCAAATAATAAAAGTCATTGGAAACCAAGGGGCAAACGAAGTTATTAGTATTTTTAGAAAATTATGTATATGAACTTCTTCACAAAATACAATATGAGACTTGGAAATGTTTTGTAACTTATGTTCCAGGCAAAATATTTTTTTGTGTTTAGACACCAGGAAAATGGAAGAATTTAAAAAAAGAAGCAAAATCTGAACCCACTCCTTTCAAGGTGGCTTAAGCAAGATATGATATGTGACTGGACACCTTCTTGAAGGAGCAGTATAAAGGAAAATGTACGTTTCCAACAAGACCCATCCAAGAAGAAGAAGTGGTAAAAGATGAAACAGAAATATACTTATAATTAAATGAATACCATATTTATACAACTGCTCGCAGTCCAATAAACGCTGTTTATTAATCGGTGACGACCGTTTTGCCTATTTTATTCAGGCATTGTCAAACCGAAACTTGTTAGGTTATAGCATTTAATTTAAATGCTCGTCAACTTTAAAATTACACAAAACACACAACACAACACATTAACATACATCACAACACTTTGAAACACAAAACTACATTACAAATATATCGCAATGCTAATACTTTCATATAAGATGGACACACGTGTTCACTTGTTCATTGCTTAGTCAGTACTGAAAAAACTAGTTTTGCGGGTGTTTATGTCTTCTAGTTGAAGGGGTTAATTTAATTATACTGTCAAAAATAGTGTTTGATTGAAAGAGGACTTTTTCGTTTAATAAAATAGATGAATCAGAAATAGATTGTTTGTAGATTTGGAATCTAAAAGGGCCAATATTTTGAATGTCTTAGAAGAATTCCAAATCTACAAACAATCTATTTCCGATTCATCTATTTTATTAAACGAAAAAGTGTATAAATAAGGTATTTATTTAATTATAAGTATATTATAACCAGTCCATAAGGCAGAACAACAAAAACAGTTATGAAACAGAAATGTTTCACACTCCTACTTACAATGTACCCTGGTCAGACGTCCACCTGGTAGTATCATAATTATTACATGCTCTACTGTACAACCTGGATAATGTTTGCACCCTAGACAGATTATCAAGGGAAGTTTGTTGTACTCCTAGTGCGGTTTTATTAGGACCGTCAAAAGAAAAGATAAGTCATGTGTATGTACATTTTTAGCTCTCCTGCCGATAACAAAAGACAAGTTTAATTACCTTCAAGTTTTAAAGCAATTCTGTTGTGAAAAGGCCCGAAATTTTGTTACCAACATTTTTTACATTGAAAACCAAAAGAAAGATGATCAGAAAAAGCAAAATAAAAAGGTTAAAAAATTATTCCTTATATTGAAAACACAAATGAAAATCAGCAGAAAAGCTAAAAACAAAGAAGAAAAATTAAGTGGGTCAAAAAAACTATTATTTATGCCTTGATTTCAATTACAAAAATGATTGTAGTAACATAATGTTTCTTTATTTATAACTTCTCTTTTTATACTTTTAGGATTTTTTTTATATATCTACAATAAACTTGTAAAAGTATTAGTACATTCTTTGCGTTTATTAAGTAAATTTAACTAAATTTTAGTGTTGAAAAAGTGGGACTAAACACTTTCTTACCTTGTAATAGCATTTTCAAATAAATAGGCTACCCTCAATTAATTGCAGATAATTATATTTAACACATAATTTTTCCCATCTATTTAGATTCCCATAGTATATTCTACAAAAGATGTAAGTACTAAAATTTGCAAAATGTGACTGCACAATTTCTTCCCGTGTCGTCATTATATATGAAATTTATGGCTATAGCATAGTAAAATATAAGATTTTCATATTGTAGTTAAGTTAAAATACATTCTTATTAAAAACAGTTTAAATCTATAGTTACAGAAATCAATCTAAATCACGGATCAAAACTGTGCGCATATGAAATACCTTTTTTATTCATGCACATCTGTAGAATTTTATTTGCTAACTATAACACTTTTTATGAAATCCATTATGTGTTTTTAAAAGACTGAAAATAATCCTTTTTTTTAATATAGTGATAGTAGACCTAATTTTTTTATACTAAACAAAATTTATATAATTAATTTGATTCTTCTATGACATATACATTACCATTATATTTTATTCCTAAACATTTAATTAAAACAAAATGATTTATTTGGGTTTGCTTTTGAAATAATTAAAACTTTTTGTTTTTATGTTTCATATTGAATTGAATATATTTTTACAGCACTATAACAATATAATGCGGACTTTGGGGTAGTATTCTATATATAGCAGATACTATTCCGAACTACACAGGTACGCAGTATATATGAATAAAGATATTGTTCAGTGAGATTTAAGAAAGAGAAACACTTAAATACTAAACAACCTAAACATTTTTACTGTTTATTTTTATCCTGTTGTATTTTAACATGTGTTTTTTATTGATTATTATCTCCACAAATACTGGAAAGACGTGTGTCTCAGCTTTCTTTTCATAAATTAGTTTTCATATTTTGTGGTATTTTAATATTTTGAATATATTATTAATTAAAAACCTCATAATTAATCAGATTACATGAAAACATTTAGAGACTTAGAAAACAATAATAAATGTATGTCAGATGCATTTAGTTTAACTGTAAGTCTATGATTAAATGACTTTACTTTAGTTTATTTTAACACCAAATAACCAAAAGTGCTGTTTGATGGTCAGATGGAAGAAATACGTAAATAAGGTTTCTAGGTGAAGTTTAAGAGGAAAATGACTGTACATAGATTTTTTCAGGAAGAGATTATCAGTTTTATATATTATATACGTCATGTCAGGATGAAACTTTAATCTTCAGATGCTACAGTGATATCTGTGTAAATTTTCTACGTATTTATTTGTTTTTACATTTTGTGTCAGTTTTGTTATTTGGTGTTGACTTTTGTTTTAGAGAAGATATAAACTGTTTCATGTTAAGAAAAATTATTGTACTTGTATTGTACTTAATTTTTCTTTAAAAGATTTTGAGTTTTCGATTTAAAGAGGCAGGTGAACATTTTAGCTTGGTTAGCCCAGGAGCATTTTTTCTACGCGAGGACCAACTTTTCTCTGTCCGTGTTTCAAAAACATTTCTTAGGTGGCTCTTGGGACTCCCGCACAAATTATCTGGGAAAATGAAAGGTGTTTTTTGGCCCATAATCTTCAAGGGAATCGGCTGCTGTATTACTATTCATGACTGCCCTTCATGGATTTATAACTAACTTCATTAAGTCTAGACAATTCATTCACTACTTAGAAGTCGTTCAAAACTAGCCTTGATTCAAAGGTGAATGATTCCAGCGCCTTTAAGCTGGATTGACTATCAGAATCCTAGCTCCCTTAATTCCTCTTTTGGATATGACGTGCGCAGAGTTCAATCGCAAAGAAATTAGTCTGAATATCTATGTTGAGACGCCTATAGCCCTCGATAAGCTTCACATTTGACCGAAAACTACTGCTCCAACTCAACTTTTCATTCTGCCATATATCCGTATACCATTCTCTTTAAGATTTACCTGGACCAGGTCCAGCACCTCTTGCCTCCTGGAGACAACCATTGATCTTGATCGTGAAGGAGTGGTCAAAGATGAGTGTCATTCTCGCCGTCTCCATAAAGTCCGCCTTGAGCCCCTGTAGCTCATGAAATATAGCCAGATGACCTACCAGATCCCCCTGGTCGGTAATTATGAATTCCCATTAGCCCCAAGGCAGACCGAAACTCAGCCCTCTGCAAGTAAATGTGCAGAGAAGGCAGGTTGAGAAGTGCCTCCATAGCTGATGTGGGCCAGGAGTTCATAACCCTCCAAGAAAAAACCTCTTTAAGTAGTAGCATGGGGATAAAAAGAATAATTTTAAGTATCTAAGTGAAAATACATCAAAATATCCATAAAAGGATGGTCATCATCAGTTAAAGTGTGTTTTGTTATTTTATGTAGCAAGGTATAGATTCAAAGAGCAGATGTTTTCCTTAGAATTAAAAATAATGTTTAGTGTTCTGACTTTTGTTTCGTTTTATTTAGCGTAAAACAAAGTCTATTTAGTAGAAGTGTTAATTTTAATTGGAACTGGAATAATTTAATTTGTTTTGATTAGAATGTATGCTATAAAGTTTGTTTGCTTTTATTTAACGTAAAACAACGTCTAATTA
>JAGFPH010011345.1:0-11682 GCA_018207615.1 Philaenus spumarius
TTGACTTATCAATGGGTTTCTCGATTTTAGGAGTACCGGACCCACGAACTAATTTTAATCGGCTCCAGTTTAGAAAATTTTCAAAATATCAACCTAAAAGTTTTTTTACAAGTTAAACATATAGATTCAAACAAGATCAAGGAGTATAAACCTTTTTTATTATTTACTTTTAAAAGCACAAGTAACTTAAAAAAGTATAATTTTATACCTTTTTAGATTTTTTATCAAAACGATTGAGTTGATCAGCTGCAGATTAGTCAACTTTTTAAATACAGTTTTTAAAATAAGTATAGCAAAAATTAATTGTATTTGTAACTTCTGTACCAATTTTTAAATCGATATGTTCAAAAATGTCGAAAATGGAGTCGTTGAATCCGAAAGTGTTATAGTTAAAACGAAATAGGTAAAGCAGAAGATTATTTTCAAACGCCTCGTTTTTAAAAATAACATGAAAAAAATCGTTCATACTTACTAAGAATAGTTAGCTATACTGGTGCATTCAACTTGTAAAACAAATTTGATGTTGATATTCCAAAAATTGATGAAACTGGAATAGATTGAAATTATTTCGTGGGTCCCGTACTACTAAAATCGAGAAACCCATTGATAAGTCAAGTGGCTCTAAATCCGGTCATTTTCAAGATAACAAGCTGAGACTCAGCATAAATGTTTAAAATACATTCGTTTTTTCGTTTTTTCCAGACTAACCATTGTTCGGAGAAAGGAAATACATATGACCTTTTTTATTGAAAAATACTTCCCCTACACGGTGGTATTTTTTATTTTTCTTTATCTTCTTTAGAAGTGTGCTGCCTTTAGAACACTATACTTTGATACACTACACTGCATCTATATAAAATAAAGTGTCAGTGCCCAATTCAATCAAAGATAATGTCAGCAATATATTGATCATTTATTGTAGCTTAACATTTGCATAGGTATTGAAAACAAGTTAGGTATTTGAATATAAACAAAGTCCGAAATATTTGTTCAATAGGGGGGGTTATAACCAGGGGCCCCCTGGTTACGCCTATGCTATTGGTGAAATGTAAAAAAAAAATTACTTATGAATTTTAAGTTACATAACAGTCTACAGTTTAATAATAATTGCAATTTATTATAAGTTTTACTCTAGATTCATAACATTAATAATGAAGTATAATACTGTATAGTACATAATTGTTGTAAACTAATAAAAACATTTCATTACTAAAATAAATGACGTATTGCTTAAACAGTAAACAAAACATATTTCATCTCAGTTGTGCTAGCTACTTATGGTCTTTAGAAGAGGCCGTAAGGAATAAGCAAAGCACCAAGCGATAAGGAAAGAAATGTTTACAAAACCGAAAAGACGGATCAAGGTCAAAAGATTTGGTGCGTAAGCAGATGTCTACTCATAGAACATAGAACTGCCGGCGGGAAACGATCGATGTATAAACACACTGGATCGCTGGCTGCGTGTATTGAATACGGTCCGGCTGGCCTAGCCGCTTCCCCCACCACTGGAGGGACAGCAACAACACGTGAAGCATTCAAAGTTAATGCAACGCTCACAAATGTTTTAATTTATTTTGCTCAGCTTCAACAACGGCACCAAACATTATTTATAAAATAATCATTTTAATTTCTAAACAATATTTAATTGATATACAGTATGTAACACTTATTTTTATGGTAAACTAGTGGACCCAGCAATGCTTCGCTATTGCTTGATTTAATTTAAAAGTTAGTAAAGTTATTCCATTGACTTAAGTGATCGAATTGCAAAATGATTTTTATGCCACAAGAATATACTACACAAATTTAGATCTATAGTTTGTAAACCTTTATCGATAATACAGTAAACCTTTTGTTTGTTTTTACCTAATCTAAAAAAACTGATAGTTGTGATAAATTGTAAAAAACCTGATTCTAAATTAGCCCAATTGGTTGGAAATAAACGTGTTTTGGTTCATTGTAAGCCTAACCTAAAATTATGTTCAGTTTTTGATGCAAATCAGTTGTTTTATATATAATATGTAACAACCAATGTTTGAATTGAATTAAAATATGGTAAGCAATTTTAGTTGATTTTTGTTTTTATTTTAAGTTGGTCAATTTAACCTAAAAAGCTGTTGGTTTTGAAAAAATAATAAACTGATTACAAATTTGCTAGTAAAGTTGCTATGGTAATGAATGTAAACAAACATGTGTTACTAAGCATTTTATACGAACAGCTGATTTTGTGCGCTATGGTCTTGAGTCCATACAAAAGAGGCTGTTTAGTTTTTTCTAAATTTGAAACTTTTTCGGAAAACTTTTCAAATTTGTCTTTATATGATAATCTAGTTCGGACTATTATGAACATTTTAAAATAAAAAAATAGCCAAATTGGTCCAGCCGTTCTCAAGTGATGCGCTTACAAAGGAACAGCAATTAATTCATTTTTATTATATAGATTAACAGTTTGTGTTTAAACTATTATTATTGTTGTTGGATAAGGATAAGGAAAAGTTTAGGGGAAAATAAACTGAACCAAAACCATAATGAAAAACATGATCTGTATTAGCATTTTAAACTGCATTTAATTTACATAAAAGTATACCTAGGTATACATTACACTTTAAACATTGTTAAATAAAACAAGTTTAGTAAGTTTTTGACGCATTCCAAGCTTTGTAAATGTAGCTTGCGATGTTTTGAAATGTTACAAAATTCCGTTAAAATGTATAATAATTTTATTCTACTACTAGGAACTCGACCTCTGATCGCTTCGCTCGCCAAACCCTGTACAATGTACAAACGAGCCAAAGATTAACGAGATTCATTAGCGAATTTTCCAATTTCTTATTTTGAAAACACCAGTTTTTATGTTCCTACTACAAGACTGCTAACAAAACTAGGCCTGTTTTGAATAGTAATTTAGGAATACTATTTCCTCTGCCCAAAAATGACATATTATTATAAAAAAGTGTAGAGGATAAATCAAAGAATTGAACTGTATATAACAACAACAACGTGTATCACTGTCTATCTATCACGCTGCCCACCGCGGGTCTATCCCGCCAGTGGAGGGGGAAGCTCCACGCCGGCCGGCTCGTTTCTCGAACCTTTCAGACTACTCAGCGCGCAATCCAGTGTGTTTATACATCGATGTGGGAAACAGCAGGAGAAGGTTGGAATAGTCTGTTGGAATAGAAGGAGAGGGGGAGACAGAACTACTTTTCGTAGTAAATTCATTGCACATCAATGTTAAACGGCTCGTAGAAGTTCCAAAATGTTCCGATAGGCTCGCATGATTTACAAATAATTTCTGTCTTTTGCCCCCTCTTAAGGGTCGGCTCTAGCTGTCGGCCATGTTGGCTGACACTCCATAAGACCAATGTTAAATTAAAATCAAAATTTTTCCTTTATTTTTGATCGAAAAATTATAAACGATATGTCATTTTAAAGCTATGGTCGATATGCATGCAAATGGCTTTTTAAAAATTAAGAAAAATATTTTGTTTAATATTTATTAACAATTTAAAACATTGATTTTTAATATTTTTTTATGTTGTCACTATTAATTATAGCGAAAAACTACCAAGCCATTCGCCTAAAGAATTTCGTCCCCAAGATTTTGGTATATTTTTTAAAACGCTATTTGAACAATTGCGGGTTTTAAATGGATTTAGGCTGAGCAATGTCCGTGTAACCTACCGCCGCTATAGGGTGATTTTAAATATTTTTACGTTGTAACTATTAGTTATAGCGAAAAATTACCAAGCCATTCGTATGAAGAATTTTGTCCCCAAGAGTTTGGTATTTTTTTCAAAACGCTATTTGAATAATTGCGGGTTTTAAATGGATTTAGGATGAGCAATGTCCGCGTAACCTACCGCCGCTATAGGGAGTTGCAGGTTGCTTTCTGCTTTACTAGAGCAGACCCTTAAGGGGGTGCCCTACTGAAAAACACCATTTTCGAAAAAAATATTTTTTTCTTTTTTTCCTGATTCTATAGTTTATAGAGCTTAAGAAAAACATAACATATGCCACGAAAGTTCTGTATATCAGTGTGAAAATTGTATCCAAAGCAATGCGCTACCTACTTTTGGTCGAGTTGAACTTCTTTATGTTTGCTATTTGGACGAATAAGATTTTATATTTTTTTAAAGTAATTGCAAAGAAGGGCAGCAATGTTTATTATCAGGCTTTCGATGCCTCCAATATGTAAGTAAAACATATCTTGACTACAAACACTAGTCATTCCCCTCTATGGCTGCTAAAATAACTAATGGAATCTTTAAACGCGATTTCCCGCGACTTTTCAATATTGATATTATTTACACAAAAGTTCTTTTAACTTTTTAACTGCTAAAGATACAGTGATGAAATTTTTACCACATCTTAAGTAGCTTATAATGCAATTTTTGGGTATTTATATTCCTCTAGGACAAATACTAGAGTATTTTTTTTTTTTATTTGTAAATTACAAATTTGTTTTTTGTAAGGTCATAACTACTAAAATTTGAGTGGTAAGAATTTGACTATACCCAAAAAGTTAGTGATTTTTATCTTCTTTAAAACATGATATCGATCGGCAAAATTGGTTCAGCAGTAAAAAAGTCATAGAAGATTTTAAAAAACGTATTTTTTGCCTAAAAATAAAAAAAACATTCAAAAAGGTATGTACTTTCCCCCCCTCCCCAATTCCTGTAAGTGTAATTTGTAAATAATGTTTTAGGCTCTAATGAAAAATGGTTCATAATTAAAAAAGGCCTATTATAGAAAATCAATATTTTCAGTAGGGAATCCCCTTAAATTCGTATAATGTATTCTTGAACCGTTTAAAGTATTACAAACAAATGAGGTATGTATAAGATCAAGTCAATACACTCAGGCATTTACAGAATAATACCAATTACATAGACAAGATTGGTGCGTAGAGACTACGCGCGTTAGAATTAACCCTGTGTGAGAATGTTAGTGCAATATTTGTTGAACCGATTATTATATTACTATATGAATGCACCGATTATTAGTTTCACTCTAAGGAGTTATGAGAAAGTTACTGCCATGTTTGAGTTTAACTATGTTTGAGAAAGTTAGTGCAGTATTTATGAACCGATTATTAATGATACCTATATAGAAGTATTAGCTGACCCGTACGGCGTTGCCCGTGGTGGTGTGTATTTTCAGTCTTTTTAACGCAATTGTATTCTTTTTAAGTGTTCAGTCAGTGAGTGGTATTTGGCTTATATATATATATATATAGATCTTAAATAATAAAAGCACTATTGTCATAATAATAAAAGATCTGAAATTATGATTTTAGTAACTTTGATCCCCACAAACCCCTCCTAAAATTTCGAAATTTTTCATACCCTTTCTTCGCGAGCACCTATGGCCCAAGAAGAAGCTACATACCAAATTTCATTCTAATCCGTTCAGTAGTTTTGAAGAAATCGTGATTTAATGACTTTGATCCCCCCAAAGCACCCCTGAAATTTCGAATTTTTTTAAACCCTTTCTTAGCGAGCGCCTATGGCCCTAGAGGAAGCTAAGTACCAAATTTCATTCCAATCTGTTCGGTAATTTTGGAGAAATCGTAATTTAGTAATTTTTACCCCCCAAATCCTCTAAAATTTCCAATTTTTTCAAACCCTTTCTTAGTGAGCACCTATTGCCCTAGAGGAAGCTACATACCAAATTGCATTCCAATACGTTCGGTAATTTTGAAGAAATCGTGATTTAGTCATTTTACCCCCCAAACCCCCCTAAAATTTCGAAATTTTGCATTACCCTTTCTTAGTGAGCACCTATGGCCCTAGAGGAAGCTACATACCAAATTTCATTCCAATCCGATCGGTAGTTTTGAAGAAGTCATTTTTTAATAACTTTGATCCCCCCCAAACCCTCCCTAAAATTTCGAATTTTTTCAAACCCTTTCTTAGTGAGCACCTATGGCCCTAGAGGAAGCTACATACCAAATTTCATTTCAATCCGTTCGGTAGTTTTTGAGAAATCGTGATGAGTGAGTCAATGAGTCAGTTAGTCGGTGGGTTTTGGCCTTTATATATATAGATGTATATAATAGCACTTTAGTTGCAGCTCTAGACCAGTTCTTTATTTTTAAAATGGCGAAGCTGGAACCACCGGTTAATAATATTCACGTACCTAGTTTGAACAAGTTAGTGCAATATTTTTACACAACTACTAGTTTTACTATTTATGGGTGTGAGGAAGTTAGTGCGATATTTTACCATCGAATATTTGTTAATTTATAGTGTTTTTGAGTTTATTTTTAGAAAAAAAAATATGCGAACTAGTATATGCTTCGTAAATTTAGTACGCCAACTGTGTTATCGACCTTCAATATCCAGGGTGAAAACAGAATATTCTTTAATAGTGTACTTGTCGAAGTACGTAATGGAATTTGAGCGGGTTTTTAGTTTTGCCACGAAAACTCAGAAACCAGGATAGGCCGGAAACTCCCCCCCACTCCCTTTTACCCCTACTTAGTTACGACGACCGAGACCTGCAAGAAGTCGACTGTACTGTACTGTTTATTCAGTTTATTCTTATTCTGTTACAAGACATAGTGGAGCGTTAACCTGTGAAACGTACGAATTATACAACAAGCCGTAAGGGTAAGTTTATTTATATTTACTCGTATATTTTGTAGTTTAATTTAAATTATTGTATTTTATTTTAGTGACGGTATTGCTATTTTTAAGAATTCTACCTAGTCTACTCCATTTGTTTGTAATTCGTTTTTATAGAAAGTTTGGAATTGATGTAACTTTTCGTCCTCTAATATTTGGTAGTGTAAATCTTCGCCCAACGTTGTTGATAATTCCACTCTTTATATTAGGTCGACCCGAATGTAACGGAATCTTTCAACTTAATTTTCACCGACTTAAGGCTTGGCTCCCTACATTCAAAACGGCGAAGTTGGGTACCAATTTCAATGTTAAATAACCAAATCATACCTTCACTATTAAGCATATTTATGTATTGTTTTTGTTAAAAAACGAAAGCTGTATTTTTTTTCTTCTTAAAGTAAAATAGATTGTGGGTGTTAATTGCTAAGGTTTTTTGCAATATCTCTTTTTGCAACTGAGTAAAAGTTTACTATTTTTTACTATTTATATCATAAGTTTATGAAAACAATAAAACGGTTTTTCAAAATGTATTCAGGAATCAACAACCTCATATGACAGTACTTCAAAATGAAACCAAATTTTTAAATTTATTCCACGAATTAAAGGGAAAAAATTACTTATTCTGTAGCATTGCTCTTATGGGAATCAGATTCAATATGGCGGACAGGGTAGCGCCCCCTTAAAGACGTCCGATTAACTTGAAAATTTGCACACGTGTCAAGGACCGATGAAAATACAACGATTTACATACCCCCTACATTTTTCATACATATTTTTAAATCTATCGTCGCACATACGATATACGAAAATCGAGTCTCTTGATTACAATTACTTTTGATTCTGTTTTGAGACTAAAAATAAAAAAATAAATTACAGTTTAAAAAAACCTAAAAAAACTTTAACAACAAACCGAACAAAATGTATAAAATAACTTGTAAATAAGAGGAGTTTGTTCTAGAGCGATAGAAAGTCCAGTAATTCAATAATGAAATGTGTAATAAGTTTAAAATAAGAATTTAATCATTAACAAAATAATTTATTTTATTGTAAAAAAGCGTGGGGTGGGTTTTGTTATATTTCCATAACAACTCTACTTTTATAAATGCTACCAATGAAATATTTGTTATATTTGATGTCAAGCACCCCCCCCCCCCACCCCGCCCCACCTTTGTACAATAAAATTAATTATTTTGTTAATTATTAAATTATTATTTTAAACTTATTACAAACTAGGGGCTCTGCCTCAGATGGCTGCTTTGCTTCGCTCACAGTTGGAAAATTCGCTAAAGAATCTCGTTAATCTTTGGCTCGTTTGTACATAGGTGACCAAGCATAAACTCATTAAACATTATCTCCATAAGATTAACATGGGAAATTTGAAGGATTGTGTGCCGGAGCTCCTTCTCGGGTGAATAGCGGCTGAACGGATGATTGGATCTTGAATCTGACGGAAAATTTCTCGTTTGAAATTAAATTTTCTACAACTTTTGTATTTAAATTTGTTTTATATCTCTTACCGTTTTCTTACAAAACGTGATCAAAGTGGAAAAATGAAAAAATCTTTCCCGCCAAAAGGTGCTTTCAAAATTAAAAATGTTAAGGGGGCACTCCACCTTAATATTGATAAAAATGACAAAAAATGACAAATTTTTTCACCTAGTTTTGTTCCCTGTGATTTTCTGAACAATTTGATATATAATAAGTATAGATAATATGCTTATAATTAGTTTATTTTATCTAAAAACGAAACGCGTACATGTATATTCTCCAAATAACTGAGTCTTTTTCTAGGCCGTTTTCCGTAAAGTTTTGTTTTCACACGTTTTCATTTACAGTGGCAGACATAACTCAAGTTGTATTTGAGATAACCTCATATTTTTTTTTTAATTTTGAAGAGGACATTTCATTGTACAACCTGTAGTATGGATATACATTACTTCCTATAATAAAGATTTTAAGAAATTATTAAAAAAAGTTTTGACTAAAATTTGTTATAAAAAAATTAAATAACATATTTTTTACAGAAATATTTAAAATAATTTAATATCCATACTACAGGTTGAAGAATGGAATGCCCTCTTCAAAATATAAAAACAAATATGAGGCTATCTCAAATACAACTTGAGTTATGTCTGCCACAGTGAAGCCTAGTAAATCCGTAAAAATTAACCCCCCCAGGAGGGAGGAGGTGGGGGGCCAAAACTTATGGAAAAGTCACTATAACCAACAATCATATTATAAAACATAAAATAATTAGGTTTGCTTTAAAAATAGAGAAATTTTTTCTTAAAGGTGGAGTGCCCCCTTAACTTTTAGCTATTTTTTTGTAAGTTTCTCGTCGAGAGCTTTAATTCAAGTATGGGGCCGAGGGGGCCCCATAAGTACGGTTATGGGAAGTGCCTCATAGTTTATGTCAGTGAATTGGTGAACCTGTCTAGCTTTAAAGACGTTGGGCGGAGCCTCCCTTCTCGGATGAATAGCAGCTAAATGGATGATTGTATCTTGAATCTGACGGAAAATCGTTGGTTTGAAATTTAATTTTCTACAACTTTGGTATTTAACATTTTTTTCTATCTCTTACCGATTTCTTACTAATCGCGCTCAAAGGGAAAAAATTAAAAAAAAAATCGAAAAAATCTTTCCCGCCCAAAAGGTGCTTCCAAAATTAAAAAATGTTCAATTCTGCCGATTTTGCCAAAAGTTTCTCGTCGAGAGCTTTAATTCAAGTATACGGTTACGGGAAGTGCGTAAAGGGATAATTATTATAATAATAATTATAATATTATAATAACGTATTATAATGTATTATGTATCGTCTATTCCCTCTCCACGCGCTTACTTGTCTATATACTATTAGCTGACAGGACAATGTTCGCTATTGCAATAATATGGTTACCTACAGAAAATGTTACATCTTAAAGTATTTTAGCTAATTCTGTGTGTATTTTGAGACAGTAGTTTTTTTACCGCTTGCCTATGTGCTTTTGCGCGATTTGTATTAGAAAAACGCTTTCGTCTTTTTTCCTCGTTATTTTTTGGTATTTGTTCTGGATGCGACCGAACTGCATCAGATGATAATGTACACTGTTCTGATAGGATCGGAAGTTCAGAAATTTGGAGACCGTCGTCTCAAACCTGCAAGTAGGAAGCTGACTGTATTTCTTCGACACTAATATCCATCGGGTTGTCGGGTAAATAAGGTGTGAGAGGAATGAGAACATCAAAGTGGCCTCTCGTCAGTTCCCCAGTAAACCTTAGCCTCCCTACTCCCTCAATCGGTTCGTCAAAACTCTCCCTCAAAAAATTACCCATCTCTGTACTCCTGAAATTCATAAAAATTATTTCGGATGCTGCTTGAATTTCACATGAGGTTCAAAAAGTTACCGGTTTGCTCATATCCGCGATATATTCTTTTTTTTTTGTTGAATAAATATATCCTGTTACTTTTAAAGTACTGTATATGGTTTGAACCTCCGCCAATTGTTTGAAACATGACTAACAACTCTGGTCCTCACCTCAAACCCCAGTGAATCGTGTCATGTACAATTAAAGCCAAAGAGTAGAAAAGCATTAGCCATCTGTCCTAGAAGAAACTACTCTGTGAGGAATAGGCATCCCATTAACCTGTATGACCTCCATTGTTGTAATATGAAGCTAAATTTTATATTTAAGTGAGTAATAATAAGTTACAGTAATATAAAACGATGTAAAATATTGCTTTGTCAAAATGTACAAAATGTAAATTTTTTTCTAAACCTACGTTAGACAAAATCAATCTTCTTTACACAACTTAAAATGCACAAATATAATAATAACTACTATAGTTATCCCTTAAATAATGAATTATTCTTAGAATTCTATGTAGAGTGCATACACTAATACCTCACTCAAAATCATTAGTCACTAAATAAATAATGCTTACATTATAATGATCACTATTTTTCACATAGTTATTATAATATATTAATATTATAATAATTATAATAACGCATTATTATATACTATGTATCGTATATTCCCTCTTCACGCTGTCACTTGTGTCTTCGCAAAAAGATTGCGTGACGCGAAATTTCAGAAACATAGTCAGGCGAAAGTGCCCAACGGGGCAATAGAAGTTATCACTTCAAAAATGTCCTGCGAACCAAATACAATACATATATTATGGTTCGTAAATGCCTAGTTCAAGAAACGCAACTTATAAGGTTTAAATTAAATAAAGTCTGCAATCGAAGTTATGTTCTAACGAATTAAGATTGGAAAACCATTAATAAAGAGGAGATAATAAATAATCCAAATACTCTAACATTTATTAATAAAAAGCAAATTATAAATAATGTTAGAAATAAAAGTGATATTTTCATAAAAAAAAACACTATTTGGATAATTTTCAAACAAATTATTACTAGTGTCTTAAAAAAGTATTTTTATCAAATAAATACACTTAAATCCCAACCTCTTTCTTGGAAAAACAACACTCGTTAAATGACATATTATTTTGTGTTTTACAGAAAACGTGCCGACAAGTGGGGGTATTTTAGAACAGCCGTTTTAACAGTTTCAAATGTTAGTTACTGGTGTTGTATTTTAAAGAAAAATGCAATACCACCGCTAAACGTATTGCAGTGGATTCTAACGGAAATAGCTAAAAAAACAAATTCTGTATTTTTTACATTATTTATTTATTTTTTCCAAGAAAACTTCATCTTGGAGTTTAGTTTCCTTTTTTTTTTGTTTTTGCAAATATGCTGAATAAAGTTAGTTTATCTTAAACATTAATCCACGCCAAATAAAGAGAAATAAATTTATTTCAAAATCTACTGAATACATTATTCTCTTATCTTTGACCGTTTCCGAGCTATACCTCACGTTAAAAGTAACACGTTCAATGCTAAGGACGCACATGTAAGCTTGACACTGAACACTATGAGAAGCGGCCGACGCACAGTGCATTGCATGCTTCGCATGCCAACCCCCGTATGTGAGTATTTTCAATACACAGAGCATTGCGTGCTTCGCACGCCAACCCCCGTATTGGGAGTATTTTCAATACACT
>JAGFPH010011346.1:0-18393 GCA_018207615.1 Philaenus spumarius
ATTATATATTCAAAAATTTTCTACTGAAAACTCAAAAACGATTTATTTTTTAACATAAATCCATTAACTTTGAAACAACAAATTATTATTATCAAAAACACACTGAAATTTATTAATCTTTAACTTATAATTACATATATTGAAAAGTAGCAAAGTGATTAATTAATTTATTAATTAAAATTTGTATATTAATGATTATATTATTTACATACGACGATTTGCCATTGTGAGTAATGAAATTTACTAAACGAGTTTACTTTATTCAATTTCCCCAGAATCTACTTGAATTTATTTATTTAGTTTATTTTAATTTATTTATTATTTTGTAAAAAAGGGATTTATTTAAAATTATAAGTAACAATGATCGTTTGCCACTTACAGAACACAAGAAGTTCGACGCGTAATTCCTTCTGTTGATTTCCAGCGATTTAAAGTTGTTCTCCTCGGTCCCCAGAATGGTTTCTTCGGCTTACAGTTGTCTTCTCCTGGACTTAATTAAAGTTGTCCTCTCCCAGTTGATTGTAGTATCTTTTGGCAAGATAGGCCGTTTATATGGATATTCTTCTCCCGAAATTATCACGACCCGACTTAGCTTTAGGCCGGAGCTAGAAACGTAACGCACACCGATAACTGATCGCCCTTTTACTTTCTCTAAGTACCCTCGGAGCTTGGTCAGATGTCTACTCGTCGGCGTTCCGTGCTAAACTCATGTTAAAGGGGATGCAGGCTTCTATCGTCGACTTTTTACTTGTCAAACCAGCATCTTCCTCTATGTAACAAGAAATCCTGGTTTCTTGCTTTAGAAATATATTTTTTGGTCTTAATATATTTCCTGATTTATTTGATGAATTTTAGTGCCTTTATTTCCCATTGATTAGGCCTAATTTAATTATTATCATCATTTATTGAATTTCAATGTTTTGCTCTTCGTAGTGGATCCGGTGACGTCACTTCCCCTCGCAGCCTGGGCCTTGGGTGCCTGTATGAACTTGTCGTTTGACAATTTTTGCATTGATTTCACCCAAACTCTATAACTTCTTTTTGCGTGGTCGGATTTTGATTTTGTTGACTTCTATGGATTGGTTGACGTTTTCTGGTTTCCCTGGAATTCGAATGGTGTTTCTACTCCTCTTCCTTCTTGAGTTATAGACTTCGTTAATTTTGCTTGAATTTTGAAATTTATTTCCTGTAAATTTGAAATTTTCCAATTTTTCTTGCTTGTATCCTCTTCGGTTGGTCTTGAAACGCGCTAATCTGTTATTGGTTTTTTGATAACTTGTTTGGTTGTCTAGTTATTCAGCTTGATGTTACTCTAATTGGCTTCGTTTGGTTTTCGGCGTCTCATTCCCCCCCTTTAAAGCTCTTTTCATATCTCACATGGCATTACAATTTATTACACATATATATACCCTATTATATCAATATTTCCCTTTAATTAATCTCCCTTGTATTTATTATGAATTAATAAAAATTTTTATTAATTTATTTTATTTTTACAAAACTATTTATTTATTTATATTGAACTTCGGCTTGATTATGCCCTATTATTGACTCTATTAAATGCTATTTTTTATGATTTAATTACATTTGAACTTTATGAGTTATTAGCCTTTTTATGCCCAAGAATGACTTTACACTTTATTTTTAAGCTATAAAACTTTATAACTTTATATTTTTTATTACTTTATTTTCTTAACCCTTTTTAACTCTAAAAATTACTCTACTTTGCTTTTGGATTTTATTTAAATTCTGCAAAATCGATTTGTTTACGCTTACGTTTTTGTCTATAACTTTTTAACAAATTATCATAACAAAATTATTTTTATTACTCCTTACTTATTTAACTCTCCTTTTAACATAAATCTAATAATAACAACTTTTTTTTATAAAATTACAAACCCCTATCTTTCAATGCTAATCCATTTCTACCAAATTTAGACAAGACTGGACAAGTCAATTCCTGTCAGGTCCTGCAAGGTTTTGGCTTGGTCTTGTCGCTAATGCATACGTCATAGTCTGCACTTATTTAACTAACACAATCTCAAAAACTATTACTAAATACTATTTTCACATTGGAAACTACTTTTTTATCTTAATTTTGGGCTTTTCTGACACCCTGTGGCTTTAATCCTTTGTTATCTTGACTTTGAATTTATTTTAATTAATGTAATTAATTAACCCCAATTGGATCGGTCAATTGGCCGTTCCAAGCTGTTTCACCTTATTCTTCAGGCATCATCCGAACTGAAGCACTCAGTTTGAGAAATGACACAGCAGCTGACAGTCACACACTGTGACATTAAAAACTAAATAATTTTATTAAGTGTCGTCAAAGTTTTAAAGTGTCGTAAATGTATGTTTTTATTTATGTAAGTGTTTAATGTGTACCATATTTAATGTTGTTGATCGGTGTGATTATGAGAAGTGTTTTTGAGTGTTTGAGTTCCGATAAAGCCTGAATAATAAGGTGAACCAGCTGTAAACTAATTAAAATTTAAAACAACTCTAAGTGAATGCTAAGGCACGTACCAAATAAATATTTTATATATATTAATAGCAATTGGACATGGCTAAAAACACGTTAATGGACCTGGAAAGTACTACTATTTTTGTATTTGAACTTGAACCGTCATACACTACATTAAAATATTATATCGAAGTCTAAGCTAAGTAAAAGTAGGAATATAAAAACAAATTATTGAAAAATTTTATTTAAAGAAACTTTTCACTTAAAATAATAACCATAAAATTTCCACACTTAACTAAATCACTTATTGGTCTCCACCTCTAAAAATATGAAGCATATAAAATTCAAACCTGTGGCAACTCTGACCACACTTCTAGATTTTGGTGACTACATGCAATATTTTAGACTCTGCATTTCGACCCCCCCCCCCCACAACCTGCTGCCACCCCACCATCTCTAGGTCATGGAATGCAATACGACGTGACGACGCCGAGTAGTGCTAAACTATTTAATTTGACGAAACGAGAACACTTAATTTCTATTGATTTACTCAACATTACATGTCAGTAAACAAGAATTTTACATTTATTTACTCTAATGAAGTTAAAGATCAGTTGATTTAATAAATCTGGATGTCCATGTGATCGTGTTCTCAAATAATTATTTTGTGAAAGAACAATGATTTAATTTATATTATAATTTTAAAAATTCTCGTAATAACCAGCACCCCTCATTAAGTAGCAAGGTCAACGTTTATCCAACACTCAAAAAAGTTTACTCTAGCAATTTATATTTATTTTTTACTAAATCATAAGCAAGTTCTTATAGGCGTAAATCACTGTTACCTATCATGTCTAAAGTAATTGAAAAATGATAATAAATGGACTGAATCCATTTGTTCAACTTAGCAATTTAATACCATCGCATCAGTTTGGTTTTATACACCGATTTTCTACTACTGATCAAGGTTCATAGGATGACTGATGTCATAGAGAAATCGTTTGAAAATGGTAAAATTTGTTCTGTTGTGTTCTTTGACGTTGCACTTGTATTCAAAAATGTGTGGCATTTTGGATTGATTGAAAAGCTCAAACATTTCTCAACAAATTTTATTCTAACATTGTATTTATTTTTTTCTAACTCCAAAACGTATTATAATTAGCGCATGATTAGGCCTACTTAAAACTAATACAATGCTACCGCATCTTTAAAACAAACCACCTTCAAAATCTTAAGATAAGCAATGTTTACAAGCCAGAACTGCAGGATGACCAAATAATTTATACTTATTGAATGTAATATGACTGTCTTTCAACTTCGCATATCCATGATACACAAGACTTTAGGAAATGCAGAATTTGAATCCACTATACTCGACTAGAAGTGTTTCTAACAAAATGCAGTGGGTATAGGAACATTGATCTAAGACTAATGCAATTTTAGTTATTGCAGATAAAATAGAACATATTAAAGTCAGTTTCTTGTTAATGGTTAATAGTTCTTTTTAGGAACAAAACACATTTTCATCGTTTAAATTAAGTTTTTTATGTGATAGATTTACCGAATCGTATAGTGTAGTACACTTTATGCTTCTATTCGCACCAATATTTTACGAAATAATCCAAATAACGTATGTAAATTTATTCATCTTCAATTCCATTTCAAACCGTAATGCTAGCCAAATATTTCTAAGTTTTCCTAGTTTTTAAAATATTACATAAAACCCTCCATTATTATCTAACAGGAATTGATTTATTCTTTACTAAACACGTCAATAGTTTTTTGTGAATGAAAAATAATTCAAATACTTTAGAAGACAAATTTAGTGCTCCGAAATAATATTAAAGCTTTTGGCATCTTCTGGATATGCAACCATTCTTAATAGTTTAGTCGTGTTTATTACGTAATTTTTAATGTAATTGGAAATTAATTTATTTTTAATTGTTGTAGTATTAACTACGCGTAATTTTGTCTAAAACTATATTTTCGGTCAAAATTGCAGTAGTTAAAATAAAAATAACATCCATCGGCCTTAATATGTCTTTATAATTGTTGTATTGCTATATTCATTCATTGTATGATTATCATTTTCACAATAAATTAAATACATATTATTACTATTATTCTTATTATTGGTATATGCATAAAAGATTCACACCAACTCATACTTTACAAAGTAGTATAGTATTCTACTAATGTGTATTACATGTAGTAGTGTACTATACTACACATAGGCATAATATACTTAAGAGTTTAAGTGAAAAATGGACATGTATACTTTTACTACGGCTTCTTAATCAAAACTATTAGTTTATAATGTTACATAAACAGTGATTCGTAACGAGTCCGAACTGCTATAAGATTATAGAAAAGTAATACCTAATACACAACACAACTCGGAGTTAAACTTTTAATATATACAATTACAGTGATTTGCAAGTTGTAAATATTAATATAAGTCAAAAATCAATATAAAGATAAAAATAAATATTGCGAATAATGTTATTATTTAGAATCTCGTTATAGTGTAACATAAATAGCCTACTTATTTGTACTTGAGCCTACTTAAGGCTTGTACATATATGGGGTTGGTGGGAGGTCCTGATGATGCCATGTAACATATATTTTTTTATCCTTTTCTTTTGCACATGGAAATCCAATCTTTTGCCGGTTTAAGCTAATCCGGAACCGGCGGTTCCATATGGAAAGCCCTATTTATTTTATTCAATAGAGTGTGGTAGCCCCCCCCCCCGAACCAAAACAGGTATTCGAAATAAAATTTGTGTGTTCACTTATTCAAGGTGTTTTGTTTTTGAAAAAGCATACTAAGTAAAAACGAAACTATAAATAGCTAAAATACAAGTATTAAACTTACAATACATTTGTTATTGAAATTATTTGAATTAAAGGGATAACCAATACATTTTATAGGCCTATATATATAAATGTAATAAAAAAAACTTACCTAATATACTTAAAATCTATACCTAAACTTACAATACATTATATACAAACTGTATTTATGCTCACACATTTACTAAAATTATATTGTGCATAATATATCACGGCGAAGCGGTTAAAAAACCTGCGTCTGACCACTGGAGCGGCGTGCAAGCGCTCTCTTTGACGACGTCCCAAGAGCAAGCGATAAATTTAAACAAGTAATTATTCACATCATATTAAAGCTAAAGATACATACTACAAGTTTTACTTGTAACATTTTTGGGTATTTTAAATAATTTAAAAAATATAGTTAATAAAGTAAATTTATATGCCTTGAAAAATTATTTGTTTGGTGTTTGTTGTTTAATAGGTCCTTTAATATTAACTTTATCGAAAAATTTGTAAGAACAAAATATGTTAAATATGGATCAAGGAACAAATGTACAAAAAAATAATTCACTATGATGAGTATTAACGAACTTGTAAGCAATCTTGTGAAGCTCTGCATTTGTAAACTTCAAGGGGGGGGGGGGGGGGGGGGAGGGGGAAGAACAAAGGGGAGAGGCGGGGACTTTTGAGAAAATACATGTCTCATAAGGGTCTATCACATACACAAAATTCAGCTTTCCCCTAATTTGTTGCGACAAATGGCGATTTTCGGCCTTTATTGACTGGGCTATAAGGGTTCTTCATCACCAGCCGTCTGAAAGTTTTACCAACATGAAAATAATGAATCCAACATTCCGTTAAACTGGAAGCTGGCTTAATAACTGTAACTAAAATAACAGTAAACCTCTAATATTACTTTTCATAATATGGGTATTACAGTTATTTTTTAGTTTTTAAAAACCTTCTCTATTCCCGTCAATATATTGAATGTATCAGTCTGAAAGTAATTTGTTCAAAATTAAGGGAAAACTTTGGAGTTGACTTTTATTTTACTGCTGAGAGACCGTGAAACGAAAAACAGAATACATATTTTCCGGAAGTTGTACCTTGTACCTTGGTAACGTTTGCTATAAGTACTTTCTTTTAAATCTACCGAAATCACTATGTGGTATATTTTTTGATATCGCACAAACTGTTATATATTTTGATAAATAACCACGATAATTACTACAAAAATTATTAGTAAATTGGTATTTAAAAACGAAAATCACAAATAAAAGTTACAATATTGTGTAAATAATATTTTTCATCGTACAACTTTTGATTGAGGTGCGTTTAAGTACTAGTTTTTTATTTGTATTATTGTTTAACAGATGTAGAATTATAAAATTAACCACGAAACTAAGTAAGTTGTATAATCAATTCTACAAAAACTAATATTATTACTACATAATATAACCGACAACACAAATTCATTAACTTGGAACTTAAATTTCGTCTCTTTATCTTTATTTAAGAACGCAATTTTACAGACTCGGCATATTTGACTGAATAGAAATTGAATTTAATTAGGATTTAAAAAAAGTCAGCGTCTTCCAATTTAAAGAGATGTTTGTTTATGGTGGAAAATGAAGAGGTTTTGTATTGGAATTGCTTTTTAAATAGTTTTAACTTCGTATTATTTTGCAAGCCCAAAAACTGTTTAGCTAAATTAATCTTTCTATAAGTAAGTAAAGGTAAAATTAATAACTGTTTTAAAAAACTAATTCAATTTAAACATAGGAAAATATTATTTATAATGACGTACAGAAAACTCTAATTCCGTATTATATAATTTTGTCTTATTTAGAGTTTCCTAACAAAATGTTACTGTATTATAACTTTTCGCAGTGCTACAAAGTAGGTTAATAACCAAACAACATTACGGTAGCGAAGCACGGGTGTTCATATATTTTGTAACATAAACCTTAATCTATAATGACGGAGGATATTTTTTTAAATCCCCGGCGATTTTTATGTAAAAATTTACGTGAAAAGTACTACTTCTGTGTGTTAAAATACTCCAAGCCGTTAAAATCCTTTCATACATCACCAACAACAAGTGTATATCCCAAAAAGTTTCATTTCGTTAATAAAATGTACCAATTACAAAAAGAAAGAAAAAAAAAAGAATAACTAAAATCAGGTAAATAATTCAATTGCATTTATTTTTCAATTTAATTAAAACCTGTCAAACGCAGTATCTTCGGTAAGCCTAAGTAATCGTGATAGAAAATTACTTTTCTTTCCTTTCAATTTAATCGAAAATTAATTTGTATTTTACCAAAGTTTATAAAGAGGTTTTGGAAGTTTCGAGAAAAACTGGATATAGTAAATGTAGAAACAAACCATCTTATCTTATTCACTTTAAAAACTCATTTACTTGCGAGACTTTCTGGAATAAAGTGTATTCGTCAAAACATTTAAATTTAATTAAACCTTTTATCTCTGTACAAATACATTATTTAGTTTTATTCATTTGTACTGAAAATACTGTTTAAATACAGTGAAATACATTTTACAATATACTAAATTATCTTCTCTATTAAATTAATTTAGTGAAGTTAATATCAAGGAGAAACATTTTGTCAATTAAACACTTTACTAATATTATTGTATTTTACATATGTTGCTCTCTTACTGCAACAACTTCGTCCTAATTTCAAATTAAAGTCCTTTTGACCGTTTGTAAATTATGCTCAAATATAAAGTAAATGTAAGTTTGTCATGCTACATTAAATTTGGTAAATATATACATTTTACAATGTTTAGAAGTTTAAATTTTAGGTTTCATGTAATCAAGTGAACTCTTTTCTGTAAAATGGCGTTGAATAATTTGTTTACTCAATGTATAGCCGAATATTTCATTGGGAATGTCACTTACAAACTAAACATTGTTATGTGGCTATAATTTTATTTATTCGCCGTATATATTGTTTTTGAAAAAAAGACGAAGGATGAAATAATGACTAAACCAAAATAAAAGTTGGGTACAAATGGTTATATTGAACAGAGAAACATAAAAAGAGAAAAAACGATATTATGTTTAATGAATTCTTTCCTAAACTGATTTCAAAGGCCTTTACTTTTCCATTGATGGTTGCCATGACGATTGATAAAGCATTGACGCCTTAACAACCACGGCCATCGTGGCCTTATTTCAAAGGCCTAAAGGTACTACTTATTTGGAAATAAATTTAGTTTTATATTTGTTTCGATTTTGGTTGAAAATATAATTTTAACTCTAATATTTATAAATGACTATTTTTACCTGGAGTTCTAGTTTTATAATATCAAAACATCATAATCAATCAGTTAATACCCTTAAAAATAGAAACAAAGACTCAAGTAAAGTATTTATACTATATGTGTTATATTTTCATGTATATATTTAAACGTTGAGTAAGAGCTATAGGTCCTCGCTAGCTGCCTTTATCCGTAATTTATTATTAAGGTTTAGATTCCAAGGCGTTTTCCTATTTGCCCTTAGACAAGGGGTAGGTATTAGTGGCCCGAAAAGCTTTGCTGCTATACTGAAAGCTCACTGCATAGTTAGTTTGTCGGCCTTTATTGCATTTTGCAACTGCTTTCATAATTTAACTAATTAGTGAAACCATATTTCCCTTAAAAATCTTTAAAATAATTTACCTCTTCTATTGCACGCAGGATCTGGATGATGTACATGGATTCTTATTTAATCGTATTAAGTTTTGTTGGTATTAATAAATCAAACATTTGCCATTATAATTGTATTTAAATTTATGTTTTTAATACATACATTATAGAAAATCATCGACTAATAATTAATTGTAACAACATTTTAAGTCCATAACTAGCAAATAAAACACAATAGGCCTATACTTATCTATCTACGATCGGATGATAAATCGTACTTTGCGATACATGTGCAGACACTTAATCCTCAATACATAACTTGGCCTGCTTCCAACACAATACAATGTAACTGAAAACAAATTTATTGAACGATAACTACAATCCAGATCAAAGAGAACATTGTAAATTGATATTTTTGTTAATAGTCGTAGTAGGCTATGTTTCAAAACAAGGTAAACATTTTTGGAAACAAACATTTTTCTGATATATTTATAGATTTTTTATTTAAAACATGCTACAGTAAAAAACAATATTCATAAGTGGTTTTGCTTGAAACACAATATTTTTCTAAACAATCTCCATTACAATCTAACAGACATTGATTCTACACATATCTGGAAAGTTGAAATAATAATAAAGCTATACTGCGTTACAATATTTTGTTGTATATAAGTCTAGATTAGACTTATTACAGTTAGTATGACTTGTATTATTAAGATTCGTTTTATGACGACTTTAAGCAGATTTGTCTCAAGTGTCACTTTTGGACAGTGGAACGGTTTGGACACAAGATGTCTTTTTGGGACGAAATAGAACTATAAAGTTATGATGTAGACTGCATTGGGGACATGTGGACAACACTCCACTTTTCCGATAAACTTCTTTGATAAAAATAAGAAAATGGCGCAACATTAAACAGATCTGGGAAGGCCAAACTTCTTTAATTACTAACGTAGAGAGTAAGTATGTAATTATAGCTTGAACATATTGTACGTACATGATAATAAATAATTATATATTACTGAATAATAAAGTATTTCTAATCTATACTATTGTATAAAAATCTTATGGTGTCTGTGTGTGTGTTACTCAATCACGTAAAACCTACTGGATGGTTGAATGAAATTTGGCACACGTATAATAGATCATGACCTGGAATGAGGCATATTCTAAAATTCATATAGATTTAGTTGTTGAAACAACCCCTAAAACAATAAATATGTATTATTATACTTGCATTAAGACTAGAGAGCTGGAAATTTGTAAATTAATTTCATACAAGATATATATAAAAAGTAAACGATATTTGTATTTGTTAGTGTACTGCTAAGGAGTAAAAATGTAACAACCCCTAAAACAATTCAAATTAATTATTATACTTCCCTTTAAGCTAGAGAGTTGGAAATTGGTATATTTATTTCTTACAATACATATATACTATGTAAATCATATTTGCATTTTATAGCGTGCTGCTAAGGGATGAAAATGTAGCTAATAACAACCTCTAAAACAATAAACATTTATTACTATACTGTCCTTAAAGCGAGAGAGCTGGACATTTTCCAACATGAAACAATGATAGATTTGGACTAAACCTCACTATGCGGAGGATCTTTGGACGCTTACCTGCTAGTGCATTTATATTTGAAATGAAATGCCTTTAACTCTGGTACTAACCATTGATCTTACACAGGGTATCATGTCACACTTTGTTGCCGAGGATTCTTTATTTAAGTTTTTGGCTCTTCGGTTGTGCTGATCTTTCTTTGCTTTCATTTAATAGGCTTAAGTGAGAACACTCTACCGGATCAAATCAATATCAATCTTTCGTGAGAAGTATTAAATTAATAGGTTAATGAATTATAGAGGCGAGATGGTAGGCCTATAAAGTTAGAATTATTGACATATTGTTCAAATTAATTTAATAAATTTAATATTGCATGATATTTAATCTTCTAATTAAACTTAATTATATTAAATATTTTACTCACTAAAATTCCCATACATCTCAAGAAATATGACTATGCATATCAAAGTAAGCTGTTATCTCTAGGGAAATTAACAGAAATGGTTTGTACTATACGTTCTCAACATTATTAAATACTCATTTATGTTGTGTATGTTTCCTTATACAGTATAATTCGAATGCCTTGAAAGTGGGTTAATCTTATAAGTAGCTTTAATCAAAATGATAAAAAGGTATAGCAAATCCTCTTGGTTTATTCATGTACTATATATATAATTATATTAAATATTTTAAATTTAAGCCACGAGTAGCTGAGGTGGTAGTGTTCCTTAAAGCTTAAAGCTGAGCACACTTGCACCCCGACCCGTCCTGAGCACACTTGCACCCCGGAGTACTGAGACAAGGGCGGGCCGGGGTGCACGTGTGCGAGTTACTATTTTAAAATAAACTACACCGGCATAATCATGCCCCATTACGTGTATTTGTGTTTTTGTGTTAATGTTTGTGGAGTGTTTGTGTATAATTTATAGTTTTTTGACATGCACTAAACAAACGCAAATTATTTTAAAAATTTGTTTATAAACGGTATGAAAATGCCTGAAAAAATAGGCGAAACGTACATCACCGTATAGAAAGTGATCAAAACAGGACTGCTCGCAGTACAAGGAATTAAGGTATTTATGTAAAGTATTTAGTTTTATCTACACTGTAAACAAATATATACAATTTAAACGTTTTAGACGCAAATCAAAAGGAACTGTGTTTGTATGCGATGGTTACTACAGCACGCACAGCTATAACTTTAAAAATAAGAATTAAAGTTGTTCATGGAGTTGTACACATGCCCTACATGAAGTGACATGTGTAACGGAGTCGTCATGTGATATGTGAAGTTGATTTTTCAGACAGTCTATATATTTAAATTTGTTCAAGTGTTTGTGTTTTTTAATGTTTTATGTTAATTGTGTATAGTCTGTTACGACGTTTTCCACAACAGTGGAATGAATATTTTTTGAGGTTGATCTGATGATGGTGGCAAGAACCACTAAAACCAGTAATCCAAAAAGGAAATCTTTTAGAGTGCTCGACGGTTGAAATAAGGTAATTAATCACCCATTATTATTTAAAAATAACTCAGAAAGTAAAAGTAGTTACGTTTAAGGAATGAAAATTGGGCAACTACCCCAACCAACAAAAATATCCTCCTACTTCCCATAAGACTATATATCTGAAATTATGAAGAACTTTCTAAAATAATACATAGAAAGAGATTAAACCACTCGTCTTTAGGTGACTTGTATCAATGAGTAAAAAGCATTAGCAAAACCTGTACAATAAATTGTAATTCCAATACCTGCCCATAGATCTATAGTCTGAAATTTAGCACGTATTGTTAAGTGTCATATCAAAATGAAAACGACAAAATGAAAATTTGATTACTTCCATCTAAGTAGTGAAATAGGAAGAATCATCTATACAATACATGTAAATTTAACTAATTTTCAAAATCTAAAAAGCTGAAATTTAGTAGGACTTTTATTTTGAAGTGATGAATAAGAAACTGAACCACATATATTTCTATTAAATGAGACAAGTAGTGTAAATGAAGGCTGCTATTTCTACAAAATAAGTATTTATACTTACTTTTCCATGGTGCTAGAAAGGTAAAATTAGACACATTTGAATTGAAATTTTGTACATACATTTGTCAGGTGGAGCATAGAAAAAGAAAGCACTCGCATTTTGATTAGGCCTACTTAGCTTCCAATAAATCAATGCTATTAATTCAAATTGTTTTCTTGAAACTGGCACATATACTATATAAGAATGCAAAAACACTTTAATTTCGTTTACTTTCATCTAACAATGAGAGTATCAACTGCTGTACTGTTTCTACAGTACGTTTGCCAGAAAAGCTACGGCTCGCAGAGATTCGAAATGTTTCGAAGGTGAACGAAAGAGAGCACCTCGAAGCCGGATTTTTAATTTTCGCATCCATTGGCAACTTATGATATCCATTTAATTTAATTTCCTTATTTTCCGCCAAAGGCAAGAAAATAGAGTATCTGGTTGTATTTTTATATCATGATCATATTACTTATGATAAAGTTTTTGTTTGTGTACATTAAACACAATACACACAAGATATATAAATTGATCAATTCTGACTTTTAATTACTGTTTGTAAAGTGTAAATAAAATATAAATTATTTTGTTACCGTTTTATAAAACACTACGTTCCAGTTTTAAATTCAGTAATTGCTTAAAATTAATTAAATAAAAAGAGTAATGCCCGCATGATATTTTTACTATGGGTTAACATAGCTAGTATTAATCAACATACCTTAATTTTAGTCAATAGCAGTTCTTGTTTCTGGCGTAATGGCTATATGTTTCGCTGCCACAGGTTGATTAATTAAAGTAATTCTAAAGTTAAACAATGAATATTAAAAAGTATTGGTTGTCTTAGGCGGAAAATTTTATCGGATATCATCGCCTGAAAATCCACTTGTCAAAACATTTAGATCCATGTTCTACACCAAGATTCGAACCAAGAACCTCAAACTTCGTAGACAGGAGATCTAACACGTCTACTAGAAGGCCAATAATAATATAAAATATACAAGTTGTAAGTGAAAAATAACTGAAGATTTTTTTAAAAAATGAGTTTGATTTAAATTGATTCAGTAAAAGATAAGGAAGGTAACCAAACCTAATTGCCTCTTCATTCTTTCCCCAGCTAATAATAAAATTATACATTTTCATTTAAAACTATTTTGTACTTTTTTTATAATGTAATGAAAACTTTAGCGATTCAAAGCAAATGAGGTTGAGTTCATTAGCAAACATTTGTGTAATAAAAATATAATAACACTTGTGGGTAGTATTGAAATTAGTATTCATGATTATTTTAGACCAGTAATCATGATTTGTTTATGAAATATGCTTCGTTTATAGCTCTTATTTTATAAACGACTATTGGAGACGCCTGCGTGTTTACACGGCAACATCCAAGCTCGCACTTTCGCAAAAATTAATATTTAGATAATATAAACTATAAAGTAAATCGTAAATTACACACACAAACAAATCAGTTAATATAATTTAGTTTTATATTTTGAAGAGTCTGTTAGGCAGAGTAAATTGGGCAAAGTCCAAAATGTAGTCGTTTTTTATATATTTAGTTCTACCTAGACTATGTCAACCTTTCTAAGCATTTAATAGGACTAAACTAATTACATTTTTAACAGCTCCTAATCTACGCTCATATGTCAGTTTTGTATAAGAACCCGGGATGTTTCCTGAAACTTTTTTCATGGTCAATTTTTTTAAACGGAAGAATACCCATTTGACGTGTTTTTAGGAACGGAATTGTCTCGTGTTTGAATGATTGATATATCTGAAACAATTTCAGCGTTGTAGCAATTTCCAATTTAAGAGTAATTTTTCGTATGAAGATAATGTTTACTCGGTCCTCTCTTTACAGGTTAACTTTTTGTAATTGTATAGTCTACGGTCCATTCGTCGTGGTGTCAGGAACGGAATATTCTCGTATTTTACTTGTTGCTGTACCTCAAATAGCTTAATATAAATATAAATTATGTAATGTTATAAAGCGATGTATAAGGTTTTAACTCAATTATTGTTATTTAGTATCAATTGCGAATGCTGGGATAATGTCCTGTGTATTCTCCACATTACCTAGAGTCGTTGCCAATATCAGTACTCATTGATTCCTTACAAAAATATTATTTCTTTGCAAAGTTTAAAGTGCTATTAATGTAGACACGTAAATAATAAAAAGATCGTGAACATATTAAAAGTAATTACACTATTATTACACTCGATTTATTAAGTTTGAACTTACAAAATCTCTGAATTATTTCTGTATTATAAAGACTTAAGCTCACAAGTTTTATTACTCTTCGAAAATAAATCCAGTCCTGGAATTTCCGAATTTTAAATTAGAATCTTCTAACAAATGATTTAATCATCATTTAGAAAATAGTGTACTATTTCATTTGATTCAAAATCGGAACAAACATTAATTTTGAAACACTATATCAAATCTATCGTAGGTCTGCCCACGTCTTAACATATAAGAAATAGCGCCAATTTAAGAAATACTATTGACATCAAGTAACTTTACAATTGTGTTGTAATAAGCATAATAAGTCAGTGCTACATTCTAGTCTGGTATCGGAAAAACTTTAAAATACAAAACATGTACATTTGTACATGATTACACATCCAATGTATACAAACTGAGTAGATTTATTGTTTTTTACGTATTTAATGTTCAAAGCTTCATGGAATAATTAGTCACAGGTTACGAAAATCTTAATTTTAAAATAAAGCCTTTCTTTGGATCAGCAATTTTTGGTGCGAAAATTTTGAAGACACAAACCATAAAATCAGAGAAACATGCTTGGTTAGTTTGAATCTTCACATTATATTTTTTTATATTTTAAATATATACCAACACTATATGGATAAACTATTTCTGCCAGACAAAATTGTATCGCTTCGAATGTCACGAGATGAAATTAATAGTTTCAGGTTTTCATGACGCGAGGGTCGCAGTTTGTTTAGTGTGTCGATAGATTTTAAAACGTTCAATGATACTTTTGTATACATAAATTCACGTACTTCCTTTTATGTTTACAGTGTGAAATCGTTGTATTTAAAGGAATTTGAAATAAAAAACCTTTCAGAAATGGTTATTACAGTTATAAAGGCAAATGATTTGAAATCGTTCAATGATACTTGTGTATACATAAATTCACGTACTTCCTTTTATGTTTACAGTGTGAAATCGTTGTATTTAAAGATTTTTAAATAAATAAACTCTTCAGAAAGGCTTATTAAAGTTATAAAGGCAAATGAGTTTGAAATGATTAAGAAGTTGTAAAGTGATACAGTAATGCTTAAGTAATAAAACACTTTGATTAATATTTTATCTGTATAGCAAAGATTTAATGCACTTGATGGTGTTTAATTGGCTTCTGATTCTAAATTGATAACTCTTCAAATAGTATACACTAAATGGTATATTTGCTTGTAGATAGAATAAAATTATCGGATTAGTTACTATGTACTGAAAATGCTACTTTATGAAATTGGTAATACAAGTTATAAGTCGAACAACAAACATTGATTTATTTTAGACCTACTTTTCAATTACATAATAGAAGCTAAAAAGATCAAGGACCTCTTCTCATTTCTTTCAGATCCTTTTCTCCACAAATATCTTGAAAAATTATAATTTAATATTTCATGAGCAAGATTATAACGAAGTTTAAACCTAAATAACAGTAAAGTGTATTGCACTTCAAATTAAATGAAAAAAGTAGAATTAATTATAAGATCTACATACATTTTTTTAAACGTATATAAACTTGTATTTAAGTTAAAATGAAAATGAAAGTTAGAGTACTTATAAGGAGTACTTAGAGTGCTTGACAAGAATTTCCTTTCCTGATTCCTCAACATTTCCTTAAAAGCTGGTGAAATGTAAAGTATTTTAACAAACACCCGTAGAACAAAAGTCAATTTATAAAAAAATTGCTAAATGATATTGAGTCAATATACTCAGCTTGTTTACTACTAAACATAGTATTTTCTTAAGCTAAGGTAAAACTTTGTAATATGAACAACAGATAACAACTAGAATAATAGAAGGTATTTTGAATAATTTGTATCACTTATTAGTTGTTGAAAATAAGGAAAGCGTTTGACTTGTAAATAATAAAGTTCTGAGGGAAAGCTTGAAATATATTAATGAACTTTGAAATGTATTCTCTACAAACCGACCATATCTACGACGAAGCCAAAAGAAAGACTAAATTTCGATGCAAGGACCAAAGTATTATAAACATTGAAATGTACAGAAGTAAAATCTAAAGAAAGGATTACAAATATTATACGTAATGACGCAGTTGCTTGCGGGGTTTGATTGTATGAATATACAATGATCTCAAAAGGTAGTCTTTGAAAAAAATCCAGTCTTTGTTTCGTCCTAATTTAAATCAGGAACTTTATGGATGGTAATAAATTAAATCAACATCTTTATTTATAAAACTATGAGTTGTTTAATTTTTATCGCTTTTATATAAAACTGTATTTATATTTACTTCATAAATTTATATTTATTTAAAAGGTATTGCATTTAACTAACTGAAATTAAAAACTTATATGTAAATTTACACACTTGTATTCTTAAGAAAACGTTCTTAAAGGTAAGATACCATCAGTACATTTTAGATGAATAATTGTTTACTTACTTTTATTAGAAGGTCAAACCAAGGCAATAGTATTGGATCATAAATAAACGTATTGGCTTTTGTTAGTAAAGTTACATGTCTTGAAGGTAACATATTAAATGTAAATTGTATAGTATTTAATATTTACTAAGTTATATTACTATAGTAAAATGTATATTTAATGATCGAAAAAATATATGTTTTGCAACTTTATTTATTTTAATGTTATGTTTGAACGAAAACTATAATTAAATAGCTAAATGCACTCTAGAAGCAGTTTTTTCCACAAATAACTTTAATATGTACAGTATATATAGCTTATAGTACCTCTCAAAAGTTAATTAAATCTGAACAAAACAATTAAACAATAGTATAGACTGGTATATAATGACGTTTCGATACATTGGTTTTTAATATTAAACACAAGTAATTTCAGCAAACAATATTAAAGTATACTTTTGCTCTATATGCAATTTTTAGTTAGTTTCCTGCTGTCAAAACATGACTGTTAATTTTGTATATAAGTAAACAAACAACCTTTCAGCTAACAGATAAAAGATTTAAAAATGAAAACACTCTAATATACATAGTCTAAAATTATATTATTAGTTTTAGCTAATAGTTACTGCTGATTTGTTTTTGTATTTCATTGTTTAACTTAAAGGTATGTCATTGCAACTGAAGTATGGTATTTGTATTTTACCAGATTTTCTAACAGAAATTCAAATATTTCAAAAATTCATTTTAATAGTAAATTACGTTGTATTTTGGTATGTTTATTGGCTCGATCTAGATTTGTATACGATTTTCCAGAAGCAATATTAAAAAAATGAAGTTGTAGATATTTAAAACTTCATCTGTAACCAACACCATCATGAAAAACACCAAAATCATGAGTAAACGTGTGGGTATGTAATTACATCAATGTATTCAGGTTAAAGTGTAAGTTGTACTGTATATATAAGTACTAGCTGACCCAACAATGCTTCGCTATTGCATAATTATTTTGGTGAAATAAATGCGACAAATGATGGTAATTTTGTGTGTCATATGGATATGAATCGTAGGTTCTAAACCATGTAATTTATACCACTTCATAGCTGTACAACATTTACATGTCGTCATAGGACCTAGTTCAACTGTTTTGTCTTTGTGATAATCGGTGTTGCAGTTGTAGTAAAACCCTGACATTGGTTTTTCAGACCATGGAA
>JAGFPH010011346.1:23393-34968 GCA_018207615.1 Philaenus spumarius
GTTGCAGTTGTAGTAAAACCCTGACATTGGTTTTTCAGACCATGGAAACACCTTCATGTGACATCTTTTAGATCTGTATTTTTGAACGGCAGCCATTTTGACCTGGGGATTTTGTTGACTGTACTTTTTGGAAGCCTCACTATGCACGGCAGGATTTTTTTATTGTATCTTTTGACAGACTCCTTATGTGCACAATTAGTATTAGAAAAACGTTTTCGCCGTTTCTTCCCACGTTTCTGGGTGGTTTGAATAATGGAAAAATGATCTAATTCAACAGTTTCAGATGGCAAATACGGTTCTGTCGTCGGAGACTGAGACTTTTGGAGATCATTGTCTGAAAGCTGCCCAATTTCCCTAATATTATGTTCCGCAATATAAGAGGGAACGGGAGTATCAGGAATTAGAAGGGTTTAGAGGAATGAGAACATCAAAATGATAAGCCCAACTGATGCACCAGTATCTTGTAGTCAGTCAGTAGGAAAGTGAAAGTGAGTTAGAGGCGGGAGGGGCAAGGTACAGTTATTTGTGCCAGGTTTCTTGTTTTAAGGCTATATATATTTTCAGAAATCGTGATCAGTCCGTAGGCAAAAAAATAAAAAATCCAATTTACCAACATTTTAAAACATTAAAAAAAAATTCGTAAGACATACAACCATACAATATTTTGTTTCATTGGAATATCTATCTTATAAATAATATATATTGTTTGAGATTTCACCATGTTTAGACAAATCGTTTATTAGATATGATGATAAATATATAGATCGGGGCAGCAAAATATATAGATAGATGCCTCGATCCGGATTTGCATGGATCGATATAGAAATCGAAGTTAAATGTATATTAACCAGAAAAATATGACGATAAATATATTATATTATCTATTTTTATGTTGATTTTTAGTAACTTTGACCCCCAAACCCCCTAAAATTTCGAATTTTTTTAAACAGTTTCTTAGCGAGCACCTATGGCCCTAGAGGAAACTACATACCAAATTTCATTCCAATCCGTTTGGTAGTTTTGGAGAGATCTTGATTTAGTAAATTTGATACCCCCAAAACCCCCATAAAATTTCGTGAGCACCTATGGCCCTAGAGGAGTCTACATACAAAATTTCGTTCCAATCCGTTCAGTAGTTTTAGAGAAATAGTGATTTAATAACTTTACCCCCCAAACCTCACTAAAATTTCGAATTTTTCAAAAACCTTTCTTAGTTAGCACCTATGTTTCTAGAAGAAGCTACATACCAAATTTCGTTCCAATCCGTTCGGTAGCTTTGGAGAAATCGTGATTTAGTAACTTTGACCCCCGAAACCCCCCCTAAGATTTCAAATTTTTTTAAACCCTTTCTTTGTGAGCACTAATGGTCCTAGAGGAAGCTACATGCAGTACCAAATTTTGTTCCAATCCGTTCAGTAGTTTTTTAGGAGATTTCGTGATGAGTCAGTGAGTTAGTGAGTAAGTGGTATTTGGCATTTATATATATATAGACTAGCTGACCCGTACGGCGTTGCCCGTGGTGGTTGGTGATATGAAACGGGCATGTTGCAAATCTCATAGTGTGTACAATATTATTTACATTAAAATAATCATCAAACTAAATATTTTTGTATCAGCTCTTCTTGTTAGCAAGCATGTTATTGGAGAGCCTCTCTGTAAACAACATTGGCAGTTTGGTCCTCCAATAACAAAACATATAAGTTGTCGGGAGAGCTGACTCTGGAGCAGGCAACATAGAGTTGACCGTGGGAGAAACAGTCCTTTCGCAAATCCACCCCAGCTACCTTTAAAGTTTGCCCCTGAGGTTTGTTTATCGTCATGGTGAAACAGACTTTCACTGGAAACTGAAGTCGTTTAAAACTGAAGTGGTAGTCTGAAGGTATTAGTGGAATTTGCGGAATGAAAACTGTTTATCCCTCGCCAGCTCCTGTGATGATGGTTGCTTCTATAACATATTTGTATAAGGACTTGACCTGGAGCCTGGTACCATTGCACAGCTTAGGAGGATTGATGTTTCGGAGCAGCATGATTGGTGCTCCCACCCTAAGGCGGAGACTGTGAGTTGGGGTTCCTGGAGGATCCAGCGTATGGAGGAACTCCACAGGGTAGTGCACTGCATCCTCCAGTTCTACTACACTGTCAACTGACTCGTACTTCATCTCCTCTGCTGTTAGCTGATCCAAAAGGATGTTGTTAATTTTATTAGCGCACTCATTTGTAGGTGTGAGTATCGCTCTTTCCCTTAGCCAAGACGGATCAACGTTACTCATACCTTTCAAGTCAGGATAAATGCGCTGCGTAAAGTCCCGTATTTGGCTGACAACAGTACACAGGTTATCTGGGAGAGAAATTTTTCCATCGTTTTCCTGTATCTGACCGTAGCCAATTTGTAGAAGGAGGTTAGAAAAGTGTTCTCTACCAGATTGAGCCATTACTTGTACTCTCATGTTAATTTTAATTGTGAGGATTTTTACTAAGGGCCATAAAAAAGATGACTTTAAATATGCCTTAACCTCATCGGCCCGAGTTCCTCTAGGAACGATAGGTAAGGTCTGTCTAAAATCACCAGCCAAAAGAACAGTTACCCCACCCATTAAGCTTTTGTTACTTCTCAGATCTTGCAAAGTTCTATCAAGTGCCTCTACTCCTCCTCTGTGAGCCATTGTTATTTCGTCCCACACAATCAGCTCGCGTTTCCGCAGAACCTCAGCCATGTTACTCTGCTTGGGTATATTGCAGATTGGAGTTTCATGGCAGTTGAGGTCTAAAGGTAACTTCAGAGCTGAATGTGCGGTTTTGCCCCCAGAAAGTAGAGTAGAGGCAATTCCGGACGAAGCCACCGCTATTACGATTTTCTTGTCTTTCCTGACTCAAGCCAACAATAAATTAATGAGGGAGGTTTTCCCAGTGCCTCCTGGTGCATCTAAGAAAAAAAGCTGTCCATGTTTGGAATGCACACTGGTAATTAATGTGTTGTACACATATCTTTGGTCAAAATTAAGTTTTGGCTCGTTCGTGTTGACCATCTCAGACAATAGTACTATATTGTAAGCAACCTCCCTCATTAATTCACGGTTGGGTGAATCGTTGTAACGATCAAGTGACGGAATAGGCAGGCCATATTGCTTGAAGCCGTGGCCAGACTTTAAAAAAACCAAATCTGCTATCAACATCAAAGTCTTGTTGGAAAAAATGTCCATATCAACTTCTACTCCTGTTTGGTATTCCCTCTCTACATTTCTTTTTACATCATCAGCCATGCTTTCCTTGTAGGTCTCCCAAAGGTTAGAAGCATCGGATACCTGGCAGAATACTAACATTACTGAAAACATCTCACGGATTTTGTTAGGAGATCTCGATAGTGCGGCTTTTTCGAGTGTCTTATTCCAATGATTGTCATCTTCCAGTAATCCCAGTGCTCTGCAAGCTGATTGAAAAGTGGGGTGAACTACACCTTCAATCTTTTTGAGATCACTGAAGCTGGTAGGTCCTCGAACCTCATGTAGTAAAAGACGGAGATAGTAGCATTCACTATTTGAAGGGTGTACGGTGTAAAGCCTACCCAAAACATCACCCCCTTTTACTCCAGGATGCCCTAGGACGCTCTTTCCTTGCTTTCTTCTACTGAACTTGTTATTTTTCCAAACGTAATACTCAGGAATTTCACTGTACAATAATGTTCGAGCGAAATAGTCTACTTTACAAAGATCGAAGAATCCTATCAAAGTGGTCTTCGGAGGGTTTCTTACTTTGTCTTCGGCATTGTCTGGATTAAAATAGACTCTTTGGCCATTTTAAAGATGGACAGAAAGATGCATGACGGGTGGATATCTTTTGTGGATTGGAAAGCCAAATATCCGCCACACTGCCTCTTTACTACTGATGTAACGACCTGATTCATAACGCGTGACCTCATCAAACTCGTTCTGGATACCAAATGATGCCTGATCAGTGCCCTTGTTTTCATACTTGCATATATATTTAATAGACTTTATTGAATTACAGATCTCGACGTTGATATGAGCTTCAAAAGTGCGTAAAAGGACAGGATTGTACGGCACCACCCACCTATTGTATAAATCAATATCTTTTACATTTACCGTAAATCCACTTTCCGCCGGAGAGCGTCTGCGATATTGCGGATAACCATCTTCAGCAGTCTGCGTCTCCTTTGTAATAGGGCGGGGGTATCTCTTACTGCATGAGCCGTTAACCATACAGGGGATTTCTTGTTCAGGACTCCGCAAGGTCCATAAATCATTGTGGACTTGATTATTTCATGCAGAGTAGGATCTAGATCAGGATCCGGTATTTCAGCGCTAATGACACTATCTGTTTGGCTGGGGGTGATTCTATCTATTAGCCACAGTAGAATGTGAACATGGAGAAGCCCACGCTTTTGCCATTCTACTGTGTACATGAAACACCTAGTTGGCCCGAAAACACAGCCTTTTTTCAGCAACTGCATAATATTTTTTAACTTTTACGTGAAATACCCTAGAAATTATGTCGTGCCTACAGTGAGCAGCCTGCCCATCGTGCAGCTGTTCCTGTATTTCGGGCCATTTAGGGTTGCATGTAAAGGTAATAAATAGATCTGGCCGACCGTAGTGTTGCACATAGGACATTGCGTCTTGCGTCCTTTCGTGCATATAGCGAGGCCCACCGGTGAAACTGGAAGGCAACACTACGACTTTGCCTAGGTCTGAAACTTGTGCGTCATTTTGATTTATTGCGTCACGCAGATGAAAATAATCCTCCACACGTAATTTACTCTGGATGTGTCTTAGAAAATGTAATCTTTCCGTTTCTACCTTAGCAAACTCGTCTGTCAAATATTGATTCAGCAGACTTCGATACTGGAAGATCAAATTTTCTACACCTCTTTCCATGAGCAAATATGCATGGAAGGAGCAGCATTCAGATGGTATTGGGATCAACTTGAGGAATGTTTATTGAGTAACCATCTTCTCCATGGCAGAACATAAGAGGGTACTTCAGTGCGTCTTAAGATCGGTGAGTCTCACTTATGCTTGTCAAACGTGTGTCTCTGCCACGGAGTACGATGTCTCGCTTTTCAAAAGTTTGACCCACAATCACCAAAGCCACCTCTAATGTTGCTGGTTTGTTGTACCGGCCTTAATGAGCAATTGCGGGTTTCCGATCTGCAGTGATAAACATCTGAAAATTCTTTCCATCTGGCACGTTTCCATGGCGGTTTTTAGATCCTTAATGTACGGATTGCAGTCGTGGAACATGTTTTGTAATTGACTGACTAACCACGGCTTCACAGCGGGTGCATTATTGCAACGGAGATTGCACTCTCGCTCCTCATCACCAACAAAATATATTTGTAAAAATGACGGCTCGCGATCCAATGAAGGCAGCAAACTTCCTATAAGATGATAGACTTGCCCTTGTACTTTAAAGGTAGGCATAAAGTTACCTTCCTTAACCTCCTTTGCCCCAAAGGAAGTCATTTGAAAACAGCTGTTGTACTGCCTTATGTTCGAAAGAAAATGTTCCGAATGTGGATTGTCGCCTTTCAAAAGACTATAAAGGGGCTCTGGAGGAGGCTTAGGCAGAGGTAAATAGACCTTCCCATTATTGCAACATAGGCCAGGAGCTTCATCTTTCCATTTCATGGCCTAACAGCATTGACATGCTATCATAGGACCTAATATAATAGTTTTGTATTTGTTATATTCGGTCTCGGTGTTGTAGTGAAACCCTGACAGACTTTTTTTAGACCACGGAATCATATTTGTTTGACTTCTTTTAGAGTTGTATTTTCTAACTGCAGCCAAGGTTACTTGGGGATTTGTTTCATTATATTTTTTACTGGATTCGCGATGCACGTCAGGATTTTTTGATTATATTTTTTACTGGCTTCGCGATTGACCTCAGGATTCTTTTCATTATATTTTTTACTGGCTTCGCAATGCACGTCAGGATTTTTTTCGTTGTGTTTTTTGCAGCTTTTCGATTCACATCTGGATTTTTCGTATTATATTTTTTGACAGCTTCACGATGGACGGAAGGATTACTCTCATTGTACTTTTCAACGGCTTACCCATTTGCTTTGGCTCATCTAGTATTGGTAAACCGTTTTCGTCTTTGTTTACCACGTTTCACTTGGTTATTTGAAGACACGACGGAACAATGAACAGACTCCACGGTATCAGTTGAAGAGCAGGTTTCTGTTGGGAATGGAGGTTGAACATCAATGTCTGATAGCTGGGAAACTTCATTAACAACCCCAAGGTCAGCTTCCACATTATGAGATATTACCACTGGGGGGTTGAGGTTGGAAGTGTTTATCGGAATGAGAACATCAAAATGACCTCGCATTAAATCCCCGGTAAACCTCAGCCGCCCAACTCTCTCAGTAGGCTGTCCATAACACCCCTCATCCAACAGAACACCGTCTCTGTAAATTTGTAGTTGGTATGGGTAGATCTCAGTAGTAGCCATAACTTCAAACGGCGTCCCGAAAGTTGTCCGTTTACTCATACTGGCTACATATACGGCTTTAGTGTTATAAATGCCTCCTTCTGCGTTTATTGTGTAAGGTTTGAACCGCCGCCAATTGTTGGATACATGGTCAACTACTCTGGTTCGCACCTGGAACCCCAGCGTGTCATTGCCATGAAATATGTAGGCCAGGGAGTAAAATAAGCACTGGCCATCCAAGGTTGTTAGAGAACAAGGTTGACGCATTAGACCGTTTTCGTGGTTCAAGCCAGCCAAGTGCGGTGACGTCACGCAGTGACCGGCCCTCCGACAAGTCGCACTAGCTCTGGCAGTTAATAAGCAATGCTTGGCATCTATTCTCACAGTACACATTGTATAATGTTTGTTGATGTGCATATTTGTTGTTGTAATAATGTTGACAGTTCATATCTGTGTTTGTAATATAGACAGCGAATATTACAGTTTGTATTATTATTTTGTCAATTTGCCTTTAATTTGTAAGTGATTACACTTCTCGAATATGGAATGAATACAGTATGAAAACTTCAGCTAAAATGAGACTTAATAACAGTGCTCACTAAAACAAATTATCTTTAATTTTTTATATAGCTAAAATACAAATTACCTCTTCTATAACGTAATTAAAGTCAATAAAATAATTATACTGCAACTTTACATTTACTTTACTCATGATGCCTGTCGACAAATTGAAGCGTCCCAATGAATTTTAAAAAGCAATAACAGGCCAATAAAAGCTACACATCGTTAAATTTTCTTCGGTCTATGGTTACCAAATTGAACAAACACTTCATACAAACCTAAATAACTAGCGTATACGATATTATAAAATGTTCTTTCCATTTTGTAAAAATATTTTTAGTTATATACATGAATAACAATAATGTTATTATTAGTTTTGCTACAGAATCACTAATTATAACTTTGTAATTATTAACTGTACATGGACATGGATTTTATTAAAATGCTTTATAACATTTCGACTTAAAAACCAATTACCTAAAACTAAAATGTAAAAAATATAAGTTATGAGTTATGTAGCAATTTTTTTCACTTTGTTTAACCGCTTTATAACTTCAGAATTAGCGATGCTCTGTCTTTTCTTGATTTTTTTCATACAAAGTTTGAGGTTTAAGTCCTTTATTCTTATTATTGTTCTCATTTTAATGTATGATGTAATAACCTCCAATGGGGAGTCGTTACACTTTCGTGACACTGCCTTTGCTAAGTCTTTCACTACATTTTGTCCATTCTTGAGTAAATTATCTCCATGGAATACTTTGAACTCCTTCTCACAAACTTGACTTATTCATATCCATTGCTCTGACGGCTCCACCAGTCCACCCTGTGTAAAGAACAGGAGCTGTAAGTCATTTAAATAGGTAATGTTTGTGTGTTTACTAACACGCCGATTTTACACCTGCAACACGTTACGGTGCTACAATGTGAGTGCAAATTATATCGTTTTTAGAAGGTTATAATAATATACAAAATTTGTGAGTTAAAACTTTTTGTTCTATTTAAAATCGCACATTCTCTACTAATATCTATATAAATAAAATTGGAGTTTTGTCTGTACATTGCTTAGAATCATAAATGTTTTGGTTATTGTTTCGTTTCATACAAAAGGAAAGCCGAAAAGCGTCTTATCTCAATTTCTGCCTGTATGTATGTCTTGTGACGCTCAAGATGGTATTTTACGTTGTCTTCTCCGGAAAAACAAGAAAACAGATTATGATGAAACTATAATTTTTTTTGTGTATTCTCTAAAAGCTAGATAATGTTTTTATCGACTTGAAACTGGTGTTATGTCCTTTTGAAATAAAACAACGAACACTCAAAAACCCAGTTTTGAGATATATTAGACACAATTTGTTGCAAGATGTCTTACATAACTATTTTACATAACCATTATTACAGGAAGATCGTCTCTGCGCGTGTGTTTAGTACATATCTGCTAGGGAATTATGCAAAACTATGCATTTTATTGTAATGATTATTTATTTATGCTTTTGCACTAAGTAATAATAAAATGTAGTATTCAATCTTACCTGTGACAAATGTCGAATCCACGAGATTTCGTTTTATGAAGTAGACGTATAGCCCAGTCGGTGTAGGTTACAACTATCAGTAATTTGCAATACGGCTGATTTTTTTTTTAATAATTACCTTAAAGTATGTAGATTAATATAAAAAAAGTTTACCAGTCTATCGATTTCCCAAAGTCAAAAAAAAATCGAATTTTTTTCTATATTCCTTAATATTTCGAGATGGGATGAAGATAAAGAAAAATAAAAAAAACCACCGTTTAGAGGAAGTATTTTTCAATTAAAAAGGTCATATGTATTTCTTTCCTCCGAGCAATGGTTTGTCTGGAAAAAAATCGATAATGCAGGTATGTATTTTGCAGCAGGGGAAATCACTAAAAGTTGAAATCTCATTCATATATGAAGCGTTGGCTCATTCTAAATTGGCTGAATTTTAATATATCGAATTGAAATTTGACATAGGAGTTAAAATATATATTTTAAACATTTATGCTGAGTCTCAGCTTGTTATTTTGAAAATGACCCGATCTAGAGCCACTTGATTTATCAATAGGTTTCTCGATTTTAGGAGTACCGGACCGACGAAGTAATTTATATTTTTCTTTTACCTTCATTTCGTCATACTGCAGAACTGCAACCTTTTCATGTTTTTCTTTTCTTTCACCAGCTACTTTCATCAAATGGAAAATATCATCAAAAAACCCTCTTTGTATATTAATATTGGTTATCCATCTGTTTAAAGTAGACCAACTTGGTTGTCAAAGGAAAGCGGAATTTTTTTTTGAAGATATATGTTTTCTTGAAGATATATATGTATGTTCGTTTTCCAAGATAGTGCAAAGTTAGAGCTACTGAAATTTCATCGTTTGTCCTATTAACTCTTTTTTTATTTTCAAACAATAAATCTAACTGATTTTTTGTAAAAATTGTACTAAGTTTGTCTTTAACTTTTTTTCTGTTAACTTTTGTTTATGTTTTTTCCCATTCAACGCCTTAAAGAAGTTTGAAAGCCTACGAATTTTAAAAGATTTTTTCCTCAAAATGTGCTGTTTCTTCAATAACTGTACTTTGAGAATATTATTTTATTTCTGTAGTTCTATACATCTTTGATTTTGGCAGTTAACTGGTGACTCGATGGTTTCCGTCTCATTTTTGCTTATAAATAACATTTCGGCTTCAGACAAACTTTCAGAAATTAATAATGAATCGACAAGTTTTTTGTTTTTTCTGTTTAAATACCTGTCTTTTCTGTTTCCTACCAAGCTTCCATTTTCTAAATTTTTAAAATTTGGAGTAGGCCTAATTGCTCGTTTTTGAGAAGAAACAGCTGTGGGTTTGACTTTTTTTACTAGGTACATTCAATAGCTCTCGTTCATAGCTTCGTAAGATCTCGTTCATAGTCCTCAGGCAAAAAAATGTTCTGAACATACAGAACACGAATCAGGGTTCCATTTCTCTTCACGCCTACTTAAGTGAACACATTTATTCCTTATTTCAAGGTCTTTAGGAAAGTTAAAATAGACCACGCCATCGACCTTTGTTTAGATTTTTTTTGCTATTATTGTAGACAGCAACTGTATACCGTTTACCCGGCATTTCTTTAAAATAAAACAAACTAATTGTTACATAACATTTGAAGTTAACAACGACTTCACAACTATTGAGACACTATTAAAATTAAGTTCCGATACACTTGTAAAAGCTGATCAATACAAAACACTATGAACAAAAACACAACCTCATGGTACGAGTGATTCTACTGAAATACTAAAATTGCGGGCGGCAGAGCAAGAAGCAGATGGCTGTGCCAGGTCACTGCGTGACGTCAAAGCTAGCAGGCATTGTGGACTGCAGGGCGAGGCGGGAATGCGTCAACCTATATACTCTATCAACCTTGCTGGCCATCAGGCCTGGTGTAGAAAACTCGGTGAGGGGGGGTATTCCACCTACGTTTATAACCTCCATTTTAAAAGTATAATCTCTCTTCTGTGCCAAACAAAATAAATCTTAAAAACAGGAAAAAAACACGTTCTGTTGTAATTTTAACTCAAATTCTTTACTGAAAAATTCAAATGGAACTCCTGTGAAGAAATACTAATAGCTAATACCGTACCTCAACAAACCTTGCACCGAAATGTTATATAACTTGTGTTTAAATTGCAAATGTGTAATCAACTGAACAAATAATAGCCTGTATAGTAAAACTTCAAGTCAAATGGTAAATAAACGGAAAAAGAATGTTAAATAAATGTGTGCCGTGGCCTGGGTAGGAGAGGGTCAAGGGTCTCTGGTAACAGAGTTTGTTGGGAGGGGAAGGCAGGTCGCGGTGAACTCAACTGATACGGCAAATCCACAGTGGACAGTGTCTACAATTGTTACTAATCCATAATCCCGCACTGTGTTACCCGAGGCAGATTGATTACAAATTCGATCGACTACAAATGTATTAAAACTAACTCAACTCAATACCGCAAAACAAAACTGAGACAGAATAGTTTTACAAACTTAATTTATTTTTTTTCAAAATCCTTTCATTTTGTTGTTTTTGCGGTTTGCCAGTAATACCATGTAAATATTTTTTTCAATCCTGTTAAGTACTGCATAATGCAGTACTGTTAATGCACAATTTTGGTGAAATAAATGCGACAAATGATGGTAATTTTTACCCCCCCCCCCCCCAAACCCCGCCCTAGAATTTAGAATTTTTCAAACCCTTTCTTAGCGAGCACTTTTGGCCCTAGAGGAAGCTACATACCAAATTTCATTCCTATCCGTTCTGTAGTTTTTGATAAATTGTGATTTAGTAACTTTGACCCCACAAACCCTCCTAAAAATTCGAATTTTAAAAAGATATTTCTTACTGAGCACGTATGGTCCTTGAGGAAGCTACATACTAAATTTCATTCCAATCCGTTTGGTAGTTTTTGAGAAATCGTGATTTAGTAACTTTAACTCCCCCAAAACCCCTCCTAACATTTCGAATTTTTAAAACCCTTTCTTAGTAAGCATCTATGGCCCTAGAGGAAGCTACATAC
>JAGFPH010011347.1:10242-23332 GCA_018207615.1 Philaenus spumarius
AACAGCTGTTCGTATGAAAAGCTTAAAACAGCTGATTTTGATCAACAGCTGATTTTGATCAACAACTGATTTGGATCAAAAACTGAATATAATTTTAGGTTAGGTAAATCAAGCAATAGCAATAGCGAAGCATTGGCGGGTCCGCTAGTTAAGCTTATAAAGGAGAACTGTATGGTCGACACAATCAAACGCCTTTGAGAGGTCATACATTTTAGAAATGCTACATGCATGTTCTTATCCAGCGAGAGAGTTATGGCATCTAGTATATTATGTATAGCAGATTCTGTAGAGAGGCCTTTCCGGAATTCAAACTGACTCTCTGTTAGAACATTAAATTTATCAAAATTCTGTTCAGAACTACTCTTTCAAAAATTTTAGACTTTAAGGTTATGTTTGCAACTTCGATCGAACTAACTCTCACAACATAAGTATGGACAACTATAGCAAAGTTGTATAGCAGTAAACTGTTGTAATATTTAAAGGAGTGATTGTCATTCATTTTATTCCGCATCACGTCAGAAATACATTTTCGTGACATGATCGCAGTTGCAGGTATAAAGAGAACAGATATTGTCACTTTAAATGTTGAAAATAAAGTAGGATCAGTTAGTAAAGCAGTACTGTGTATCCAATATAAGTTTTATCACGAGGGATTGTTAAACATTTCTCTTGTATGGAATTTAAATAATATTTCAGTTTATTATCCAGTGCTTTTACATTCTTTTAAGTCCCATAATGTATACGTATATAAGGGTGGATATAAAATCAGGCCATCTTTAAAACATCTAATAGAAACGCTAATTTTGTATTACTTTTTTATTCTATGCGTATTTCTGATAAGCCCAGTAATTTTCGTGTAACCGAACTCGAAATGTACATTTTTGATTATCTCTAGCTCCTTGCTGGTAGGAAATAAAACAATAACTCTCACTGAAATGACTCTCTTTTTTGTTGAAATGACATGTTTGGTACTTGTGTATTATTATAGGAATACCATTGTATTTGGATAACCTAATAGAACTCCGATCCAATGCAATATTTTGTTCCACTGGGAATTCGACGATAGTGGCGTTATCTATTGGGGAAACGACGGAAGCTGTATGAAACACCAATGCTACCAATGATTTCTCCCTAGCGCTACCTCGCGGCGCGATCATGTACTATTTTCGCGACAACCTTTTTTTCGGCACACAGCCCCCGTATGGATGCAAGATCTATTTATTATTCATGATCTATGATTATACGGACCCCACCTATAATTGTGTTTACTGTCTGGCGCGCATGTCACTGCGTGTCCGACGCCGGTGTAACTTTACTATTCGACCCTAGCTTAATATTTTTGCAGACGTTGTTGTTTTACATTCTACTGTTAAATGTTGAGTACAGGTAAACATACTGTGACTAAATAGGTTATTTTAGAACCTTTTAGGTATTTTTTAATTATTATTTTTCCATTTCTTTTGCCATAGGTTAGCCTTTAGAGTCGGATGGCAACAGAAATGCCAAAATAATAATAACAAAAAATACCTAAAAGGTTCTAACCTAACCTATTTAGTCACAGTATGTTTACCTGTATTCATAGGTGGGGTCCGTATAATACACAAGTGCCACATGTTTTATCAAGTCACTTATGAACTTGACGAATAAATAAATACTCTTAAGGAGTATTAAAACAAATTTAATTGCATTAATTTTCGAATTTTTCACCTATAATCTTTATTAAACGCATACTTTTTATGGTGACTTGATAAAACATGTAATTTCCATCATTTTTCAAATGTAATTATTGTTTTATTTCCTGTTCTCAAGAAACTAGAGCTTTTCAAAAATATTAAATTCGAAATTTAAAGTTCAATTTATAGGGATAAAAATCTTACAATTATATATATACAATTTGAAAACGTAATATATAATAGGAGTTTCAATTGGAAATTTCAAAGTTGTCCATCATATTGGAAAAGTGGCTGGTGTTATCACAATTTTAAAAACCTCCAAATCATACAAAATAGACAATCCATTGAAATAAGAGGAAGTTGAAGCTTTGTTTCAAGCCGAGAAATCAGGTTGTGTCCAGACTTTTTAACTAACCTATATACACGGTGTTTAGTGAAATTCTCCCCACACTCTCAGAGATTGTACAAAGAAAAACAATAACACAATACAAAAAGCAATACACAGAACGCAGCACTGGCATCTGTTTTGTTTTCTCTCTATTACACAAACAGTTTCCTGACATTCACGCAAAAACTATAGCACATGCGTCAGGATCCAGGTCTCCGCTACCCCCACCACGCTACCAAGCGCTTCTCTCCTAATCAAACCTGTAGCGCTTACTGAGCATGCGCCAGGATCCATGTCATCGCTACCCCCTCCAGTCTACCCAAATCAAAGTGCCTCTGCCCTAATCAATCGTCATTTCCGTTCGATTTGCTTCGCCGCCATTTGCATTGGAAGTGTGTGAGCGAAGCGACAAGGTGCGGGAGTATTATTTTAAAAAAGTTATATCTTTACAAATAGATGTGATATTGAGTCCAGATGTTGCATACGCACTTTAAAGGTAACGGTTTACAAGTACACCAAAAACAAAGACTTAATTTTTTAATGTTTTTAAAATGGTGGACGTTTAAAATTGTATAGTCACGTATCTCGAAAACCGTTAACTTTACAAAAAAATTACACAAGACAAAATATTTTGTATTCAGTAAAAAGTTAACTTTACAAAAACTTTACACAAGACAAAATATTTTGTATTCAGTAAACAGTTAACTTTACAAAAACTTTACACAAGACAAAATATTTTGTTTTCTGTAAACAGTTAACTTTACAAAAACTTTACACAAGACAAAATATTTTGTATTCAGTAAACAGTTAACGTTACAAAAAATTTACAGAAGACAAAATATTTTTGATTCTTCTTAAAAGATAACCACGTTAACGACAATTAACTACAACTTTTTTTACTGTCTACAACACTTTATACTCGTAATAGACTAATAAAGAAGAAATATTCCTTAACATTTTTAGCGGTTTCGTCAAAACGCGGTTATTTTTAAATTTATAATTTTTTTTTATAAACATGTTGTTCGTCATTAAAATTATAAACAATTTTCCCTCTCTTTTACATTTATGGTTTGCGAGTTGATACAAATTATAAACAATCACCGCTTTCAAAATAATTGTTGTTACATATACAAGCCATTACAATATAAATGTGTATTAAAAAATGCAACCATGTCTTAACATTTAGGGCGCTATAACGTCTTGTACGTGGAAAACGAAACTGTCAGGGAATCATTTTATAAAATGTTTTCCCTTCGGCAAATTTTAAGATATTTCCTGATTCTCCCCTGCAATACTTTAGCTGAATGGCATATACTAAACCAGCTAACGTTTATGAAACGTAATTTTAAATTATTATTAAGTAAAATTGAACAACCGCAGTGAACTAACAAATGAACACAAATTTCATTTGAATAAAAAAAGAGGTTTCTAAAAATAATCTTGTACAAATATTCTTACAAAACAAGCTTTACGAATTCCGCTTCATAACTTTCTAAATAGTTAAAATCTTGTCAACAGACTCGGAGGATCACTTCAAATCATAATATATTACAAACACACAGAATGCCAACATTAGAATACAAGTCACGCATGTTTAATGTCTAAACTGCGATCAATCATACTTATGGAGAATTTGTTTTGTCTTGGTTAAAGTTGAAGTTTTGTCCAGAATTTCTAAAGCCAAATTATGTTAAAAAGGAGCTGTCTATAATGGTCTTATACATTCTTTTATATCCTCAGGGCTATGCTGCAATGCTGTTAAATTGGTTTAGCTCACGTAAGCCTAACGTAGGCCCTAATTGTAAATGTTAATAGCGTATTTCCCTTCTCTATTATATAAAACAAATCCTGTCATTCACGCAAAAACTCTAACTCTTCTGCGCTTGTCTCAGGATCCAGGTCATCGCTACCCCCAACACACTACCCCGATACAAGAGACTCTGTTCTAATCAAAACTCCGACCCTACTGCGCATGCGTTAGAATCCAAGGCCACCGCTACTCCCACCACCCTACCCTCACCCAAGTGTCTCTTTTCACATAAACGTATTTACTACAAGAATCCTAAATTAATACAAAAGTAGTTTTGTTAAACTCTACCTTCAGACAAACGTACAAATGTAAATACATCACACATATCAAGTTTTGGTCGAATGCACAATAATCAACCTGGGATTACGAAAAGGTAACTAAATGCGAGAGAGCCCCGTTTCTTATCTTGCTTTAGGGCCCCAAAGTTTGTTAATCCGGCACTGACTTCAAGCCATTTGCAGAGAACCATGATGAATGTTCATGGTATTTTTGTATCATGTTTTTCAATCCTCTCATATTCATTTCAACTACTGCATTGCTATCATTTGCATACATGATAATCTTAGAAGTAGCCTAATACTATTTGTTAAATCGGTCATGTAAATTATAAATAAAAGTGATCTAAAATTGACGACTGAAGCACACCAAATTTAACCTCTTTCCGAGTTGAAATTCAATTAATTGTTTCCTAAGTACTATAAATAGTTCTTTGTTTTCTTCCATTCAGATATGATTTTACCCAGGAAAGTACATTAGTTTTAAATTTATAAAACTTAAGTATTTTTTAACTTAGTATTATGAGATAACAGCAGTGTTAGCAAATTCTCTTTAATTTCAGTCAGCAATTCCAGAGCCTGTTTGTAATTATGAGAGTCTTCTTTCTGCTAACTGCAATTCCAGAATATCCCAAAATGCTTTATGAAGGCTAAACCTTGACGCTTTTGTATAAACTGGTTTCAGGAGGTTCAATTTTTTCAAATGCAATGTTACTATTGACAGCGATTTCGTGCACTAATGTATCCACGAAAAGTTCCCATTTTGCAACGTTCTCTCCCATACGTTTTGGGACCCCAATTTTATAACAGGAAAACGCTGCAAAATAATTTACTACCACTTATTGGAAGACACAGGCGACTTTTTTTCTTATTCTCCCAGGTGAAGTAATTAGATGTCGAATATTTAATTCTTTAAATATCCTGACGAAAGAATTTAAATGTAACTTCCAGTAATTAAAATACACTAGCTCAGCAAAATAGACTCTTAATTTACTCTCTGTAAACCTCAAAGTTATGAGTACACTGGTACTATCCTTGTAACTTAATTTTTGCTTGGAATATTCTTATTTCTAATCACTGTGCTAATTCTACTATTCAAAGGAAATAATTTTGGATATGCAAATACAGGTAAAATTATACACTTTTGCAGCTGACGAAATCTCTTCCAGGGTCACAAACAGGGTACATACTTTTGGTTAAGGTTCTTTGCCTTTTTGTAACTGGAGATTTTGGATCATTTTCTTTCTTTGGTTGTTAGCTGGTGTAGAGGTACCGGGAGCTTGTTTCGAGGTTTTCGAAACAAAATATTATGCACCATGCAATCAAATGTATTAGTTGGCAATCAAACGCAATCATATTTTCATGGTCTTAAAATTAAGACGTTTGTAAGCCAAGAGAGATGGGTGCATTATCGTCAAATTTAAAATAAGTACGAGGGCTATTCAATAAGTAATGAGACAAATATACAGGGTGTTCCCGACCTCTCTGAATCCCTTTTGTGGATATGTTCCTGAGATCCAGACAAACATATTTCACAATATAAACATGGATCTATGATGTTTATTTTTACGTCTGTCTGTATGAAATTGTGTTTTTTTACAAAATACTTAATATTTTTGGAAGTAGAAAAGATATTGACTTCAAACTTTGTATACCTATTTGTTGCGTAACCTTTTAACATTGTACGAAAAATTAGAACATTATTTTAAATACTTTCAAAATGGCGAAAGCACAATTTAGTTGTTTTTGGCCGCCATTTTTAATCGGTTAAAGATATGGATGTGCAAATTTCACCGTTGGGTTTCTCTTGAAATTCTACATCGAAATGATGTATCACATGACCACCTTTCCATTTAAAAAAATGAAGTTCATTCCAAGATGGCGGTCAAAAATATCAAACTCACCAAAAAGTGGTTCTTTTATGGTTGTGAGTAACTGCTTTTATTCCTATCTCATAAGACTCGTACTTTTTGAAATATTAAGCTGTTTCCAGACTTTTGCCTCACTCTGATAAAATCCAATTACCACTCACTCACTTACTGACTCATCACGAAATCTCAAAAGCTACCGAACGGATTGCAAGGAAATTTGGTATGTAGCTTCTTCTAGGGCCCTAGGTGCTCGCTAAGAAAGGTTTTAAAAAAATTGGAAATTTTAGGGGGTTTGGGGGGTCGAAGTTACTAAACATCCCCATAAGAAATGCATAGTGTTATATATTTATTGATATTCTTTTTTGTTGTTGTTAATATACATTTAACTTTGATTTGTCTATCCGTGCAAAGCCGGATCGGGCAGCTAGTAGTATAATAAGTGCTTGTAATTTGATTAAAATAATACAGATACACATTTTGTGTCGTAATAAGTTCCTTAATCTGATGCCTAATTTGTTTGGTACAGCTGTATGCTCTTTTCTTCAAACGATATAGCCCCATGCAACCGTTATTGGTTTAATGATATTCAACAAAACTTCGAAACGAACGCAATTACAAATCACTTGTACAAATCGGTTCAATATTTTAGCAAATAAGTGCAGGCCACAAAACTACACAGCCTATTTTCTCGGTGAGGTAAACTTGAAACCATTTCTTTTAACGTCACCGAAGTCGTTCCGATCAACAAAATCCTAACAAAGGCCACGGATACTAACATAGCCTCAAACTAATCTATTCAATTACATATTTCTGAGAAGGAATATTATATTTTTACCGTCGCTCCTAGGCCAAGTCGGACATTTACGATTCATATTTTACGCTCGGTGAAAGTTCAAAGATTCAGTTGAAATTGTCCGAACTAGATTGAGCTCGACTCTGCTGTGCTTTGGAAGTCGTGCTGTGCAGCTGTTTTAATAACCACGAACATTATAGTTTTGTAGATCTCTAGTCTTAAACAACGAAATTTGAGTAATTCAATACAGTTTGACTTTTAGATTACAGCAATGAACAAACTATAGTTTATTATAAATATAGACAAAATTTAAAACATATGAAGATAATACGTTTTCGAGGTCAGCTGTTAGTAATGTCTTCAACATTAAATTCAGTTTTTAGCGAATTTCCATAGGAAATATGACCAATGCAGTGACCCTTATGGTGACACCTAAACTCGGGAGTAGTAAATGAGCACCGATCATGGTCCCCTGAACATGTTTTGGGGGTGTCATCTATATATATAAAAGACAAAGCCCTCACTCACTCACTGATCATCTCTAATTCTCCCGCTTCCCATGAAACTAGACAGATGAAATTTGGCATGTGTATACTTTGTGATATGAATAGGAAAACTAAAGAAATTTCATTTAGATATTCAAATTTTTAGGGGTAGTTTTCGGGGGTTAGGTGTAGTTTTGGGTTGTCATTCCCAAAAATGGTTTTGTAATGGCTTTATATTTTTTGCTATAGCGGGAAAACGAAAGATCGGAACTTAAATTTCATGAAAAATCGTTAGTGTGGAATTCAATTATCTACAACTTTTGTATTTAACATTTTTTTCTATCTCGAACGGTTACCGAGCAAAATTAGTTTATAGTTGAAAAAAGTATTAATTTAAGAGTTGCCATTCAAAAAAAATGGTTTTATATTGGGTTCTATATACAGGGTGAGTCACTACTGACTACATTAATTTTAACAGTTGATTCTACTTATTAAAAGGAACAAAAAATGTATATAATCCCTTATCTGACCTTAACCGTTTAGCTGTCATGGCGTATTTTGTGATTTTTTGAAATTACACGACTTGGTACTATTAGTTTGACGATAAAAACCACACTAATGTAGTTATGACATGGAAAGTAATACCATTTGAAAGAGCCTTAAATTTACTATAAATTAAACATAGTACCCAAATATATACATTTTGAAAATCTTCTCAAATGATGAAACCGATTGAGAGCCGTGATACCATGTTATTTTTTTTTTGTGTGTGAACTGTAACTAAAGATTTCGTTCAGTTTATATTAATTTTAATAAAAACAGATCCAGTAAAAAAAAATGTTGCATTTATTTTTCGGATCAAAAAACAGATGATTATAACTTTTTTAATTTCCAATCAGCTGATTTAGTCAACAGATTCAGCTGGTAAAGAAATTACCGATACAGTAATTAGTTTGGTGTTCAGAACCAATATGATAAATCCTAATACAGTACCTAAACAACATTTTTATGAAATTTCAACATTTTTCTATGTATGACCCCTTAATATTTATACATCATTTTAAAGATAAATAAATAAGGAAGTTTTTTAGTTTTTTATGTAATTGAACATAAGAATACGAACAATTTAACTGATGTAATTGAGCCTTAAAGTTTAAAGGAAAAAGTATGTAACAATCATTTTTAACTTCAAAGTTATTTAAAAAACATTGTATAAGGAGTTATTATTTGGGTACTATGTTTAATTTATAGAAATGTATTTATCTTTCAAATGGTATTACTTTCCATGACATAACTACATTAGTGTGGTTTTTATCGTCAAACTAATAGTACCAAGTCGTGTAATTTGAAAAAAATCACAAAATACGCCATGACAGCTAAACGGTTAAGGTCAGATAAGGGCTTATATACATTTTTCTGTTCCTTTAGATAAGTAGAATCAACTGTTAAAATTAATGCGGTCAGTATTGACTTACCCTGTATAAAAGGCATTATAAATAAAACTTAACATTTATATTTTTAGAAAGTTCCATTGGGGATTGGCGTGCGAAGCACGCATAAGTCTCCCCTAGTTAAATATATTTATATGTGTTCGCACTCTAACGGCCGCATTTTAAGTCCGATTTGGTCCACATGTTGATTGTCTAAGTCACTTGGACGAGTTCTTCAGCCAGAAAAATCCAACAACCGGAAGCACGTTTTTTAACAGGAAGGAACTATTTTTTTAGATTTTTGTACTAGAATGAAACTGTTTAAGGATTTTATCTAAAAACATAAATATTATTCAGCACATTTTGTTTTTTTACAAAACCTCATAGTTTGCTTGTTTCCCCAAAATCGATGAAAACGTAAAAAAAATATCATATAGTCTAAGTACCGGGTTCAAATACACGTGGGGATTTTACAGTGGGGTCATCTTCTAATCCGAGTTTGTATGCTACGAGCAAAGCGAAGCAGTCCATAATCCGAGGCCACAAGATATAGGTGCAAACTCGCAAAGAGAGTTTTTCCTCTGCGAGCGGGACGAAACAGCGCGTGAGCCGAAGCTGAAGATTGTGGTGCACACAATTTCTACTAATATATTTCGTGCACGCAGCCAGTTGTTTACCGCCGCAAGAGTAGGCCAATTTCCCAAATGGTTGGTTGAAAAACTAAAACATATAAACTTAATTTTGGAAATTCACTCAAATCACGTCAGCGGTACAGTTGCGTGATCAAACTATTTTTCTATTGTACGTCCAGTTTTACAGAAAAATTTAATTTCTAAAATTTTGCGCACATAAAACACCAACATTTTAGAACACAAAAGTTAATATTGACCCGGTAGAACTCAATAGAAAGAAACTCTACCTACTTCTTTAGATTAGTACAGACTAGCTGGCCCGATCCGGCTTTGCACGGGTAGACTAATCAAAGTTAAATGTATACTAACAAAAAATATATTACTGTATGTCAATAAATATATTACACTACGTATTTCTTATGGGGATTTTTAGTAACTGTAACCCCCTCAAACCCCTCTAAAATTTCGAGTTTTTTGAAAACCTTGCTTAGAGAGCCACTATGGCCCTAGAGGTAGCTACATACCACATTTATACCCTGCGCGCGATATCTTTTCACTTGAGACTTGCACAGTTTGGCAATGCTGCGGGTCGGCTCGCTACCCCATCCCACTTATCAAATGTATCCGGTTGGACGATGACTCACAACTATACTCCGTTCACCTTGCCGTGGCGCCTGAAGGATTAGGAGACCCTTACACACACACGCACACAAATGCAGCCGTCCCGCCCGCCAAGTAGATGACTCATAGACTAGGGCGTCCAATACGTAACTGCGATTTTCGCAAAACTCAAACTTTTACATCTGATAATGGTATATTTGTAACCTCCGCACAATTTCAAAGAAAATGATACCAAATACGACATGATTACGATAATATATATGTATACTAGCTGAATGCCCGTGCTTCGCTACTGCTGTTAGTAATAATATGCAGTTAGTTGTCAAAATCTACACCAACTCCATCTAAAACCAACCGTTGTTGTTTCATCCATATAATTAAATTAAATTAAATTTCTGACTAACAATTTTTCATCAAAAGTGAAATTCGACTAACCGTTTACTCGCCATGGGTAGGGAATTTGTGGTAAATTTATCTCGCATTACCTTAAAATCCCATTTTTGGACGCCATCTTGAAATTGGTAATAGTTATCGTGGATTTCGGATTTGTTCTGAAAAGTAGACAACAATACGAACATTTAAAGTATATGGTTGATTGGTGTCCGACAGCTGGAAGTATACACACTACTCGGGACAGACACGACATTACATTAGGGAAATATGTTTTTCACTGTGATATGTTTGCCGTTTCCGTGTCTGACGAAGTAACGGTGGGAGATAGAGGAAAACAGTAAATTAGAAAGTTGTAGACAATTAAATTTCTGACTGACGATTTTCCGTCTAAACTTGAATCGGATAAACCGTTTAGCCTGTATGAAAGAGATAAAGTGAATAAGCTGCTTTGTGTAATTTTCTGTTTTTGGACGCCATCTTGAAACCGGTAATAGATACACCCGTTTTCGTATTTTCCCTGAAAAGTAGACGCCAATACAAACATTTCAAGTATATGGTTGATGGGGGTACGACATCGGGAAGGATGCCTACTATTCTTGGCACGGTTTTATCGTTTTTCTTTTATATATTAAGATAAAAACGACACAAGAAGTAATATTATTTTGGTTTAGGCACGGTACAAGTTATTTTATTAGGTAGAGTCATTGTATTTGGATAACCTAATAGAACTCCGATCCAATGCAATATTTTGTTTCACTGGAAATTCGACTTTTTTGGCGCTATCTATTGGGGAAATGAAGGAAGCTGGTTGGAAACACCAATGCTTACAATGCTTTCTCCCTAGCGCTACCTCGCGGCGCGATCATGTACTATTTTCGCGAACACCTTTTTTCCGGCACACAACCCCCGTATGGATGCAAGATCTATTTATTATTCATGATCTATGGTAGAGTATAGATAGTTTATAAACGTAATATAAAAACCTAGCCCCCATAATTCGATTCAACCACTGTAAACTTTAAACATTAACTATTACTTCTAAACTAGCATGACTCATGAGTGTGATTTCTTGGAGAGTTCTTCTAAATGACGAGTTATTAAATTATATTGAATAAGGTAAATATTAATTGTTAATTAACGTGTTTTTACATTGCTAGAGTCGTTAATTTAACTATAAAAGTCCCAAAAATCCACTTTTTTGGTCCTAACAATATGTTGTGTGGACTCATTTTTCTCAGAATTTAACGAAGATTTCAAAAATAATCATATAATTAGGATAAAGATTCAACTTAAATATTGTGTAGCGTCTCCAGTACTTGTGTACCTGCCTGATACCTGACCATCCGGGTCGAGGGTGTGGGGGGCGCTCGTGAGTGCGCGTTCGAACGCAAAGGGTCTCCTAATCCTTCAGGCGCCACGGCAAGGTGAACGGAGTATAGGCTCCTAGTAAAATTACACTTTTTCTTCAAAACTTAATGAAAAGTTCATTATGACTATGCATCTTAAAGATAATTTTCTAACAAGAAATAATATATAAAAATGTTTGTAATCAGACAACTAATAGTATTGGAAAAAGGGTAAACTAAATATATTGTGATCGTTTTGCGGAAAAATTAACATTTAAATATAAAACAAATACTATTAACAAAATAATAAATTCAAAATAATATAAACTTTCAAAAATGTCGTTTTTAACCTGCTGACATTAAATATCTTATTGTAAAAAGTACAATACAAAGTACTTTTTTTTAATACAAAATGGCGGATTACGGCTAAACTAAGCCAAAATCGAAAAATGTTATACTACATTTTCGACTTACTTTTGCATGTAAAATCTGAATCTGCATAGCCCGCTACAAAATTAACTAAAAACTTTGTTAAATTTAAAAAAATATATGATTTTAGGCTAATTTTGTTTGTTGTAGACAATTACCAAGAAATTATGTTTTTGTCGATAACTCGGTTATCCTTTGACCTACTGAAACTACAAAAAAAAACTACTGTCTGTCGTTAAAAAATAAAAATATTTTGTCTCTTGTAATTTTTTTGTAAAGTTAACGGTTTTTAAGATATTCCACGTTAAAAATTTGTAACGGCCGACATTTTGAAAATTATAAAAATAAATTCTTTGTGTTTGGTATACTACTTGTTAATTGTAACATATAAAATGCTTATTCTAAATTTGAACTTTATATCTTATCTATTTCCAGAGTTACAGTGAACTTTTGTAAAAAAAAACAAAATGGCGAATTACGGCTAAACCAAGCCGAAATCGAAAAAATGTTATACTACATTTTCGACTTATTTTTGCATGTAGAATCTGAATCTGCACAGCCCGCTACGCTTTACTGAATCACCCTGTACATCTATAAACAATACTTATAATTGTCCAATTTTAATACATTTTAGATATTTATTATCAGCGAAGTATGACCAATCATGTTATGATAAGAAATATTGAAAAATGTATCAGAAGAAAAAAATTATAATTTGCAATTTCGAAAGAGCCTTCTCAGGAAGTGCACCTGTGAGTCAGCGAGATAAGACACATCCGCTCGTCTCAACAGTGCGACGTTGCCGATACCATTTTCACAGTAAACTCCAAAAATCCCAAGTGCAAAGTTATAGCGCGTGTAGTATAATTCCAATCCGTTAGGTGGTTTTGAAAAAAACGTAGTTTAGTAACTGTGACCTCCCCCAAACCCCTCTAAAATTTCGA
>JAGFPH010011347.1:23342-34964 GCA_018207615.1 Philaenus spumarius
TGCTTAGAGAGCCCCTATGGCCCTAGAGGTAGCTACATACCACATTTCATTCCAATCCATTCAGTGGTTTTTTTAGCAACTTTGACCCCCCAAACCCCATAAAATGTCGAAATTTTTTAAAAAAACTTTTTTATCAGCACCTACGGCTCTAGAGGAAGCTGCATACCAATTTTCATTCCATCCGTTAAGTAGTTTTAGAGAAATCGTGATTTAGTAACTTTGCCCCCCCCCCCAAACCCCTCTAAAATTTTGAATTTTGTTAAAACCTTTCTTAGCGAGCACCTATGGTCCTAGAGGAAGCTACATACCAAATTTCGTTCCAATCCGTTTAGTAGTTTTTGAGAAACAGTGATCAGTGAGTCAGTGGATTTGGCTTATATATATATATAGATTATACAAAAACTTGTGTAACTAATAATCATAGAGTTGATTCATTCATTTTGTAATAATATTTAAAGCGGGACCAATAAAAGTGGTGCTCATCCAACTCTGACAAGTCTTTACACATTTTTGCCGTTAATTTTCTAGACGTCCCCCTTCGTACAACCGCCGTCGGAGATCCGAACATTTCATTATTTGCCTAGTACTTGATGGTATGCGCTATCGAGGGGAACAGCTGTGAATTGAATTCAAAGTACGTTTTATTTTTATCATTGAAATCACCAAAACACGATCAGCTGAAGTAATTAAGCTTCCAAGAAGAAGAAGAAGAAGCGGAAACGAAATACGTGACACGAATCTGCAAAGGGAACTTACGAGGGGAATCAGAAGTAGTAAATATACAGAATTTCTGTACTCTGAAACACTCTCAGCGAATCATATTAAAATGCTAAAAAGTAAAAAATAGGTAATAATTAAAAGTGGTAATGTTTCCACATTAGCCACATTAGCTATAGGAATTACAATAATTCGACCACGCAGCTGAACCGCTGACGTGAGTTGAGCAAATTTCCAAAATTAAGTTTATAGGCCTATGTTTTAGGGTTTCAACAAACAATTTGGGAAATAGGTCTATTCATGACGGTGCTGAATAGCTGCAAAATGGTTCGCACGCCAAAAGAGTTCTAACAACCTTGATTCCGCATATTGGGAGTATCTTCAATACACAAAGCATTGCGTGCTTCGCACGCCATTCCGCATATTTCGATTATCTTCAATACAGAATGCATTGCGTGCTTCACACACCATTCCGCATATTTGGAGTATATTCAATACACAATGCATTGCGTGCTTCGCACGCCAACCCCCGTATTGGGAGTATCTTTAACACACAAAGCATTGCGTGCTTCGTACGCCAACCTCCGTATTGGAAGTATCTTCAACACACAAAGCATTGCGTGCATCGCACGCCAACCCCGCGGTAGAATCCACTACATGGCTTTGAACCGGGTACTTCTTTGGTATTTTACGTTTTGGTCGATTTTGGGGGAACCAAGCGAGCTATAAGGTCGGGTAAAAAAACAAACTGTGCAGAATAACATCCTACATTTATATTTGTAGAAAAAGCTCAAAAACAAATTTATTCTCGTAGGAAAAATCCCTAAAAATGGTTGCTTCCGGTCAAAAAAACGTGCTTCCGATTGGTGGGGTTTTTTGGCTAACGAACTCGTCCGAGCGACGTAGACAACCAACATGTGTACCAAATTTGAACCAAATCAGACTTAAAATGCGGCCGTTAGCGAACACGTACATACATATATATATATGACTTTTAATGACACCCCAAATCGGTGCTTATTTGCTACTCCCGACCTTGGGTCTTGCCATAAGGGCCACTGTAATACCTCATTTTTCCTATGGAAATTCGCTAATAATTCGACCACGCAGCTGAACCGATGATGTGAGTTGAGCGAATTTCAAAAATTAAGTTTATATGTTATAGGGTTCAACCATACATTCGGGAAATTGGTTTAATCACGAAGGCGCTGAATAGCCGCCTGCGTGTACGAAATATATTATTATAATAATTTCCTTGAATTAGTTGTCTTCAGTCCGCATTGTAGATCTAGCTGCAGCGCTGTTTACTGTCGGCTTCATCAGGCTTGTACTAACACATACACGAGTAACGCACAACACTAACACACACACACACAAACAGGGTAAAACTCATTGTGAATACATAATAAAAATGTTTGTGGCCACATTATTAAGGTCGTTCTTGTCCAACTGCAGGTACTCGAGTAAAAAGGATAACTTTTTCTGTACTACGGACCGTTGTCAGCATACAGGCAAAAAACTTAAAAAAGTGCTAAAATTGTGAGGATTTGTGGCTCCTAAACGTTTTGCTCACTTCCTGGGATGGTGCAAACTCAGATTACATGTAATTCGGACCAAATGACGATGTTAAAACGATTTACAGATCTTCCAAAATTAATTAAGAGTTAATTTTACTGGCCTAACATAAATAATTTCTGAAATAAATGTTGAACCCACACTTATATAAAATCTTATAACTATGTTGATACAAATTTTAAAAAGCCACTAATATTTAAAATTCTATCTGATAAATTGTTATTGGTAAACCCATCTATTTCAAAATAATGTTAGCATTATTAATCACTGTAAGTGAACCTTGGTATCATTAATATTGCTACTTATAAGAAACAGTAAATTATCAATAAGAAGTAAACATATTTTTAGAGAGGAAATAAACACTAGTTTTTGATAGTAACTGAATTTCTCTACACAAAACGTACATTTGCATAAAACGTTAGAACATATTGTAGTTGATAAAACTTAAAGCCGTTTTACTCGTGCGTTTATGCAGTCCAAAGCCTCGCTACTCTAACACAATGGCACCCTTTTTGCATAACTACTAATAAATTGCGTTGTCTGTTTTTGTTGGTAATTAGGATATTCTTTGACACACATCGATGAACATATCTTGAGTATTTTAGACAACTACTAAGAAATTGAGTTTTATGTTTTTGTTTTTAACGCGGTTATTATTGACATACTTCAACATATCTTGAGTAATGTAAATAATTACTAAGACCTTGAGTTTTCTGGGTTTTTTTTTGTCGGTAACTTGGTTATTCTTTGAACCACATCATCATATCTTGAGTATTGTGGACAACTACTAACAAATTGCTTTTTCTGTTTTTGTCGGTAACTCGGTTATTCTTTGACCCACATCAACGTATCTTGAGTAGGCCTTGTAGACAACTTCTAAGAAATTGCATTTTCTTTTTTTGTCGGTAACTCGGTTATTCTTTGACCCACATCAACGTATCTTGAGTAGGCCTTGTAGACAACTTCTAAGAAATGGCATTTTCTTTTTTTGTCGGTAACTCGGTTATTCTTTGACCCATATCAACGTATCTTGAGTAGGCCTTGTAGGCAACTTCTAAGGAATTGCGTTTTCTGTGTTTTGTCGGTAAATTGATTATTATTTGACCCACATCAATATATCTTGAATATTGCTGATAACTGCTAAGAAATTGAGTCTTATTTTTTGTCGGCAACTCGGTTATTCTTTGACACATAAGAAACAAACATATCTTGATTATTGTAGACAAGTACTAAAAAATTGCGTTTTCTGTCTTTATCCATAACTGGGTTACTCTTTGACCCTTATCAACATTCTTGAGTATTGTATTCAAGTACTAAGAAATTGCTTTTTCTGTCTTTATCCATAACTGGGTTACTCTTTGACCCTTATCAACATATCTTGAGTATTGTAGAAAAGAACGAAGAAATTGCGTTTTATGTTTTTATCCATAACTCGGTTACTCTTTGACCCATATCAACATATCTTGAGTATTGTAGGCAAGTACTAAGAAATTGCGTTTTCTGTTTTTATAGGTAATTGTTAGTCTTCGACCCATAGCAACATAGCTTGAGTATTGTAGGCAACTAATAAAAAAATTAGTTTTCTATTTTTTGCCTGTAATTTGTTTATTCTTTGATCCACAATTTAAAAAAATGGTGCTTGAAATGTTCTCTTTTGAAAATGTTTTGCTAAGTAAACGGTTTTCGAGAAACGTAGTAGTAAAAATTTTTAATATATAAAATTGGTCTTATTATGACCTTTATTTTGAAAATAAAAATAGATTTTGATTTTGTTCAGCTTGAAAAACGTTACATAAAAATGCGTAAGCTACAATATTTACTTTTAAAGTTGTGGTGTTTTGTGTAAAATATCTGAAAAGAAACCGTATAGGGCCTATGATTGTATGAGTTTTGTCAATATTTTATAAAATTAAACCCGCTCCAAAAGTTTGGCCCCATATTTCAAAACCGGACTGTATTCAAAACGAATAAAAAGAAACATCTGAACCGACTCTCATCGAGTTCTTTAACATTCCTCTCCAGTATCTACCTGGGGAGAAGAACCGATCGATAGAGTCCCCCTCGGCAAACCACGGGGACGGGAGGATATTTAAATGCAACTATATAAAGAGAGGACACTTGACGGGAAGACGGGATACTCCTGGAAGAAGGGAGAACTTTATCCCAATCAATACAATACAGTGGGGAAAGGTTGCAATATCGTACGCACTTGACTTTTATAATAATGAGGTTTCCTTTTGTGACGAAGGAAATTTATTCAGGGAAACATGATTATTGGAGTAGCGAAGAGATAGTTGGAAAGTCTACGGTAGAATGCGCTCGTGGATGTTACACTATGATGAGGTTGTACACGATACTGTTTGCGATTTTGTTATCGTTATAGCTCCTATGTCGAAACATGTTTCTCAATACCGGATATCATTTTCAATTGGATCCAACTTACACTAAATGTATAACTATTATTTGTAAATAAAAACACTGCAACATATATTTGGTAATACTGTACATGGTCTGCTCAAAGGTTACAGCATTAGTTTTGATTGATCATAACCTTAAAGTATGATCTAGGCAACGTTTTGTGTTGAATTCTTCAAGCTATTCAGCTGATTCAAGAGTGCTTTATTATCCCGCATCCCTTTAATGTCAACACAAAACCTAACCAAATAAACGGTACCAGAAACTGACACATACTTTCTCACAAACATATTTACATTATTAACACGTTCACTGCTATGGACGCACTTGCGAGATTGACACTGAACACTATGAGAAGCGGCCAACCCACGAGGCCAAGCACGCCAACCCCCGTTTTGGGAGTATTTTCAATACACGGTGCATTGTGTGCTTCGCACGCCAACCTTCATAATGGGAGTGTTTTCAATACACAGAGCAGTGCGTGCTTACCACGCCAACCCACATATTGAGAGTATTTTCAATACACAGTACATTGCGTGCTTCACACGCCAACTCCTGTATGTAACCAAAACTGTGACTTCATAATTGTATTAAAGTAGGAGAGGGGATAGTACATTAAAGTAGGAAAGTAAGTAGTACAAATTATTATTATTAGCTAAAGAAAGAGGAAACTATTCAATCGATTTCGAACAAATTTGTACCAAACATGTCAATTAGGCCTATATAGACGCACGAAAAAATGATTTGACAAATTTAGAAGAACAACCCCCTTTTCGGCCTAAACACTCCCAAGAATCATAAAATATATTATTATTAGCTAAACGAGAATTTTTTGAAAGATGCTGTTTTTTTGCATATGGTAGGGTACCTTAAGGGCTACAAATAAGACAAATTTTATCAAAATCGTTAGAGCTGTTTTTTATAAAAAAAATAATTACTAATTTTTTGGGGGTGTTTTGGCCAAAAAGAGGGTTGTTTTTCAAAACCTTTTTTCGTGCATCTAACAGGCCTAATTGACATGTTTGGTGCAAATTTGTTCGAAATCGATCCAATAGTTTTCTCTCTAGCTTTGTATACATACAGACAGACATTTTGTAAAAACCACTTTTTTGGACTCGGGGGGTGCCAAAACGGATATTTCCACAAACATCTCAACATCGATTTTTTTCGATCACTATACTTTCTCTATACTATGGTATAGTGAGAAAGTATAAGCTGTAAACATAACCTTAAAGTGGTTTACAGAGTTGTTTCATTGTTGGTGAAGTATTAAATCCGATGACAGAAACAGCTGTTACATGTAAGCATTGGATTTTATTGTTGACAGATGTTTATTTGTATGGTTATTGAAGTTACTTTAAAATCATACTCCCAAGTTATTCAAATGGAAAATTAGCGATTAAATAATTATTGTTTATTTAACAAACTACTGAAAATATACATCGACATTTTGAAGTTAGCAGCCATATTGCAAAACGGCTAATGACATCATATTTTTAAAAATACAAGTTTAAAAAAAAAACTCCTTTAAAACGAGCTGAAGGAACTTTTTCTATATTTGTCAGAAGCAAAGAAATCCAGCCGTTTCCAGACTTTAAATTCAATACAATTTTTTAGCGTTCCGAACGAACGCGTAAGCCGATTTTTATTTTATTACCACAGAAATTCGTGGTTTTTGAAGGGCTGCAAATGTATGTATCACAAGCCATGTGTGTCCATTACAAATTGTTAAGATGGTGTGGTAGGCGGGAAGAGTGTTTTGGATTTTGTAAATAGGTTGTCTAAGGTTACCCCTGAACGTGAATGACTGCCTTGAGATCGGATGTTGTATTTCTCCTTTCGTGTCTTAAATAATAGAAGCGTTTAAAAAAGGTTTAAATAAAAGTTTTACAAAAATCACCTTGCATATTTTTTAAGTATTCCATAATATACCGATTGTTTGAGTAGGCCTAGTAGATAATTTAGTAGGTCAATGTACAGAAAATTAAAAAATCCAGGTGTGCTTAGGACCACACGAGAGAAGTGTAAACTTCTATGGCGATATTCTGATTTACACTTCAAAAGTATAGAAAATATTGAATAAAAACACAATTTATGAAATGAGGAAGCACAATGTCCATTTCAGAGGTATTACCATGTAAAATATGTCAACACAACTTACGAAATGAGGAAGCATAATGTCCATTTCAAATGTATTACCAAGTAAACCACTTTAACACAACTTACAAAATGAGGAAGCACAATATCCATTTCAGAGGTATTACCAAGAAAACTATTTTAACACAACTTACGAAATGAGGAAGCACAATGTCCATTTCAAATGTATTACCAAGTAAACTATTTTAACACAACTTACGAAATGAGGAAGCATAATGTTCACTTCAGAGGTATTACCAAGTAAACTATATACTCTGCAATATACACATGACATGCGTACTATATATAGTAGAGCGTGACGGAAAAATCGTGACGGTAAAATCCGATTCACCACCTGCAATTTTTAGACGAGGTGCGCCTATGAAGTTAACAGTTCAAAATTTCCTATAAACATAATGTCCGGAAACGCTTCTTTTACCAGTTATAAATGGTAACAGTCAAAATTATCAAAGAAAGGGTAACAGTAAATCAGGATCCATTAGTTTCATATTTCTATGATGTATAATACACAGCTCTCTCGAATACACAACAATGGAGACTGTTTTCTTGTTACCATTTGTTCGATAGTTTTGAAAATTATTCAATTCGACAGGAAATCAAACGGGGTACAAACATTTTATTTTTGGCGTTTGATGAGTTACTGGTTGACCCGTGCGAATATTTCGCAAGTCGGGAGTACTTACCTGATTTAATACGTTGATTTAATTATGTTTATTTATTTACGTTGGTTTATAAATAACAGTTTTAACAGTATAACGATTTATAACGCTTTACGTTGATTTAATTTTATATTTGCGTGATATATTACACTTGTATATAGAATCTAACTAACAGCTGTCATGTTACTTAAATAGATTTTTAATATATGGTGCCTTTCATTGGGAATCATATGAACTTTCATATGAAAATTTTGTTAATACATTTTTAGATAACTGTCTATTTCTTGTCAATAGTGGAGAAAATAAGCTTTAAAATGATGTTTCAATAATTAATTTCGAGGAATAATTAAGGTAGATATAGCGTTGTCATAAAAAACATCTTTGAGAAATAATATATAGTATGATTCTCATTTACAAATTTTAACCTGCCGTCTTTTTGAAACAAATTATCGGAACAAGTTATTTTTGTGAAACTGGGTGCAAAATTTTAACTCAATCGGTTAGGCCGGTCTAAAGATATAAATCATTTAGTAATGAAACATTTTTTAATGGCGGATGACTCGTAAAAATAAACGGTACCAGGAACTGGCACATACTTTCTCACAAACATATTTAAATTATTAAACAGATTCTTTGTGACTTCATAATTGTAGGTGGGGTAGGAGAGGTGATTTATTAAAGTAGGGGATTAACTAATAAATATTATTATTATTATCTAGAGAGAAAACTATTCGATCGATTTCGAACAAATTTGCACCAAACACGTCAATTAGGCCTGTATAGATGCAAGAAAAAAGTTTTTGAAAAATGTTGAAAAACAACCCCCTTTATGGCAAAAAAAACCCCCAAAACTCAGTTATTATTATTATTATTAGCTAAACGAGCATATGGTAGGGTACATTAAAGGCTACAAATAATAAAAATTTGATCAAAATCGTTAGACCCGTTTTTTTATAAAAAAATAATAACTGATTTTTTGGGGGTTTTTTTCAAACTTTATCAAACCCGTTTTTCGTGGATCTATACAGGCAGGTCTACTTGACATGTCTGGTGTAAATTTGTTTGAAATCGATCCATTAGTTTTAGCTCTAGCTTTATATACGGTACATATATAGACATTTTGTAAAAAAAAACACTTTTTTGGACTCAGGGAGTCCCAAAACGGATATTTCCACAAAAATCTCAACATCGATTTTTTTGCGATCACTATACTTTCTCTATACTGTATAGGCCTAGTGAGAAAGTAAAATGCTCGGTCCCGTGTGCGGAGTTAATTAAATGCACCGTGAAAACCACTAATTATAAACAACTATTAAATAATGTGTAACAATTAATTGAAAATCCAGACTTAATGCCTCGTGAGAGATTTTTGGGGATGCTTACTTAATACTATTACATCCCCTCCTAGTAAAAATAATGACAAATATGAAGATAATATATTTTTAAAACCTTAGGCCTATGGTGTTTGTTTTTTTTATTTATTTTTTTTGCAGATGAGTACAATGCAAAAACATAATAAATTAATTGAATTAATGTTAATACAAGCACGGTTTACGCATTAGAATTTACTTGCGCTACAAAAGTCTAACTGGTATAAAGCAAAATGGTAGGTTTTAGCCCGAACATACGAAAATTACTCAACTATATCTCAATAGCGCAGCCCTAGACCCATTTCGGCTAAAACAATAGAACGAAATTGTTTTTTTTGACAAATTTATTATTTGTTTTCTGAGACCGTTACAAACAAAAGGATGTACAATTAAATATCGGAAAATTTTCGATTCAAATACGTATTTATTTTTCAATTTTATATTTACAAAAATAATAGAGGCGAAAATTTAGACCTATTAATGTGTCTATTTTAATCATCTTCTATCAAGAAAAAAAATCAAGCCGGAAATTTTCCTTCAAAGCAGTAATTTTATTCAGAAAACATAATTTTAACCACGAATTAATGTTTTTAGAAAAAGTCCATTGCGTTAATTAGCATCTCTCACTCCGTCACCAATCTAACATCTGGCGGCAAAACAGCGTAGATAAAAATGCACCAAGTAATATTGCTAATTGTGCGAACCTGTGCTATAAAGTTCTATCTTTAGTTGTGCACGTGTACTACGACGGGCCAAAGTATCCTATTTGCTAATGGAATGTTTTAACGTGTTCCTGAACGCAGGCAATAAACCCTCTTGCCAAGCAAAGGGATGATCACGTGACCATTAAACACCTGTCCGGTGCAGAAATGGAGGCAGAGGGCTAAGTTTTAGTGGAAGCGTTTCTTTTGTTTCTGTCTACACGGTCGTTAATTAGAATTGGGTCACACAAATGATTTGTTTTGTTTAAATCCTAGAAACTTTTGTACACAGCAAATGCAGATATGTGTAGTATATTAATTTTATACGTCCCGAAAGTCCGAGTACAACAAAATATTTTTCAAACAAGCGATGTTATTCTTCAAAACATAATAAAATGATATGAATGCAAATAAAAGAATTGAAATTTGTGTTTGAAAATGCTGTCTGCCATCTTGGAATCCGCCATCTTGAATGTAACTTTTTTCAAATCTTGTGTACATAATTTTAATGTAAACTTTCACGAGAAAAATAATGGTGAAACCCGTTTTTAAATATCACTTTTCGTTTTCAAGTTGCAGCCCATCAAACTTGGGAAAACAATGAAACCCATCGTACGTTATTGTATTCATATTGTCCTGTCGATCTAATCTTTACATATAAATAAAATGTGTAAATATATGTAAAGTGAAATATAATGTGAATGTCTGTGATTTCAAAATATACGCTTTCTTCTAAGCTCACAGGGTTATTCACACTATACCAATACCTAAAAACACATTTGCAAATGTTTTGTCTGTCTCTGAGTGTCTGTTTGTCCGGGAATATCTCCGGTATGGCTGAACCGATTTTGACGAAACTTTCATTAACATTTACAGGACTTTTCAGAGAATATTTTAATCTACTTTTTATTCCAAAAATATATTAAATTTCTGTAGAAAATTGAGACAATGTAAAAATTATGCACAAAATTAGGGATTTGTGGACAAATGTTGGGGATAGTGCTTGTCTATTTCGATCTATGTTTTACATTACGTACAGTTCAGAGCTACCCCCACCACCCTATTTAGATCCAAGTGCCTCTGTCCTAATCAATAATCTTTCCTTAAAAATTGAAAAATTATGAAACAAATTAGGGATTTTGTGGTTTGCATTGGCATCACCATAATATGTCACTGTAGGGGCTGTCGAGCGAAGCGAGCAGGGGGCGGAGTTAACGTTCCTGGTCAAACGTATTTTTATAATTTAATGCTCTACAACTTTGTAATATAATATGGTACACAAAACACGCTTAGTTTACATTATATAATCGAAAAACTAAAAAAGTCCGAAAATTTCTAATTTTTTTGCCTCCTCCCAAGTTAGCACACGGTCCTTGAGATCTTGAACTCAGATTCTACACCCCTAAATAACAAGTGGAAATTTCAATAACTTCGCAATACAGTGGAAATCGACTGGGCTAATAGTTTTTGGTACAGTGACTACTACGTTTCATTCACTTGTTAATTTCTACCACAAACACGGATTAATAAAGTTAAAATTTCCACAAAATACAAACTTTATGCCGCTTCGTTGGCATTGGATATTCTTAAAAACTATGTTACATATTGTGTACAAAACTTCAAACAGGCCTACAACCGCAAATAAAATAAACTTAAAATAACCTTATCCGTGGGATTATTATAAAGTTTTCGTTTAATTAAAGTTGTAAAGTTAAAATTACATTTCTTAGTAAATTAATTCGTGCGGTAGACATTCAATTAACGAATTAAATAAATACGAAGTTTTGTTGTGAACGCAGTCACTTTTAATCTAGTGAATTTGTTTCCCTGCAGATGTAACGTTCGTGCAAAAGTTCCAGATCTTTTCTGCTCCTTTCGAGAAAAGTTTTCCACGTCTAGTTTACTGTGAAAAGTTGAAACTAAAGACAAAAGGAGAAAATAGAAAGAGGTTATTTTCACTCCTTTCGGAGCGAACGAATTGTTTATAAAATGTAAAGCGAATGCGCCTAACAAAAGTTTACGGAGCCA
>JAGFPH010011348.1:0-22799 GCA_018207615.1 Philaenus spumarius
TATCCTACTTCAACATCAGTACTAACTTCAGGCTCATCTATAACTACATTCACTGAGTTTTGATTTGTATCATGCCTAATACTAAGATTCTCATATCTAACAGTAATTTCCTCATCATCACTATTATTTTCTTGTAAATTTGTGACATTTACCGTATCCAGTTGTGCATAATCAACTTCACTTTCATCATCGCTATCCTCTGACAACACATCGTCGTCAAGCCAACGGTCTATTTCACTATTACGAGCTGTCATATTCGCTAATTTATACTCTGATACAAACAATCATTAAAATATATATCGACACACAACCATAATTAACACTAAATATTAATAAAACAACGATAAAACGACAGGTAACACAATAAAACAGAACGACGCCATACGCCATGACACTATTGTTCAGCTGTCTGAATGTTGACAACAACATCTGTTGAATATAATCTGTGACGAGACGAAGAAATGCATGGAGCAACTAAATATTTAGTTAGAAATATTCGTCTGTTTTTATACAACGTACTGCATATCGGTAAAATTCGAAATAGTTAAAATACCCGACGAGGGAAAGCAGCACATGTTGGGTTGTCACCGCGCGTTAATATAACGGCAAACCACCGATAGATGCCCTTGAGCGTGGTGTTAATATGACGGCAAACCACGCCGAAGGGTTAAAATTTATGTTTTCGTTACAAACATTTGTTTAAAAAGCATTTATATTATACTTCATATGGTTCCTAATAGAAAGCATCATCTATCAACAATCTGTTTAACTAGCATGACAGCGGTTAGTTAGGTTGTTTACATTCTATATGCAATTATAACGTATCACACAAATCAATCAAATTAAACCAACGTAAATAAATAAACGTAATTTACTTAGTTAAATCAGATAGGTACTCCTATCTTGTGAAATATTCGCACGGGTCAGCTAGTAAACATAAATTTAAAACAGTAAGATAATAGTTTTAAATAAAATATAGTTATGTATTGAGTTTAAATTAAAAGAATCAATTGAAGGTGTGTTATTTTATGAAATAAAAAGATGTTATAACTAAAAGTATGTTACTTTATCGCAGTACTATAATCAAAAGTATTGTACATAACTCGCCTGGTAAGTTTTTCCTCGCTTGCATGAAAATCATGTACGCACAGAAAACCCCTACTTATCGGGCTTGTAATGTAATATACTATTAAAAAAGGAATTCTAATCACCCCAATTATTTTCACCGTTTACTTTGAGACATAATACCATGTAGAAGTGAATGTATACCAACAACAAAAATGTTTACACCAAAGTAAAAGAAAAAGCAATCTAATGGGGTTAGGACAATATAGAGATTGTCTTGGTCAGGCAAAGGATGTAAAAGCTGTTAAAAGGTCGTAGTCGCCTATTACTGGGTAGCTAAAGCTACATACATACGTAACAGGATGGTTATCGACTTTACAAAACGTGGTTATTTATTCGTCAATATTACGAGATTATAACCTAGATGATATTACTGAGTGTTATTTCTTAAAATAAATTACAGAACCTGTAAAAACAATAAAGGTATTATGTTTTATTACTAAATAATTGCAACAACATACAGTAATTTTTGTAGGAAATTAATTCTACCAAAAAAACCCTGCTAAAACAATACACTTATTAAAAAAAATATGTATTACAAAATACTTACACTAACATATTTGCAGTTTGAAATAAAATTAGTTTACATAAAATAAGTAGGCTATTAATTAAAAAAATAATAACAATTATGAATATAATTTATCATACTGTATTAAGTGTGACCACAGTCGGTACTTGGTGAAATTCCATAATAAGGTAAAAATAAAACTTAAACAAAATTTCACTGTTATTATTTTTATTATTGTTGTTTTTGTTAAATTTTGTTTAAGTTTTATTTTTACCTTAATATAATTTATAGTCAAAACAGTTGGTGCTTGGTGAAACTCCATAAGCAAATAATGGTAAAGTTTCACAAATATTATTTGTATCCAAATATGAATATTTACAGTTACAATAAAGTAAATATAAATCTTGAATACAAAATATAATAACTTAGATTGGATTAAAAATAAGTAAATATTTTTACAAAAAATTAAAACTGTGAAACTATAAAATCACTAGCTGACCCGTACGGCGTTGCCCGTGGTGGTTGGTATTTTCAGTATTCTTTGTATTTTTATTCAGTATTAAGTATTTTTGTATTCTTTTTAAGTGTTCAGTCAGTGAGTGGTATTTGGCTTTTATATATTATGTAGATCTTAAATAATAAAAGCACTATTGTCATAATAATAAAAGATCTGAAATTATGATTTTAGTAACTTTGATCCCCCCCAAACCCCCCTAAAATTTCGAAATTTTTCATACCCTTTCTTAGTGAGCACCTATAGTTTTAGAGGAAGCTACATATCAAATTTAATTCCCATCCCTTTGGTAGTTTTGAAGAAATCATGATTTAATAACTTTGATCCCCCAAAACCCCCCCTAAAATTTCCAATTTTTTTAAACCCTTTTTTAGTGAACACTTATGGCCCTAGAGGAAGCTACATACCAAATTTCATTCCAATCCGTCCGGTAGTTTAGAAGAAATCGTGATTTAATAATTTTAATCCTCCAAACCCCCCTAAAATTTCGAATTTTTTCAAACCCTTTCTTAGTAAGCACCTATGGCCCTAGAGGAAGCTACATACCAAATTTCATTCCAATCCGTTCGGTAGTTTTGAAGAAATTGTTTTTTAATAACTTTGATCCCCCCAAACCCCCCCCTAAAATTTCAAAATTTTTCAAACCCTTTCTTAGTGAGCACCTATGGCCCTAGAGGAAGCTACATACCAAATTTCATGTCAATCTGTTAGGTAGTTTTTGAGAAATCGTGATGAGTGAGTGAGTGAGTGGTATTTCACTTTTATATAATATATAGATAATAGAAAATCAATGATACTAACAATTTTGGCTTGTTGATACCACAATGTTATCCGCAAATTGTCGGTAAAGATTAAAAAATGTTAGCAACATTTCTGCTACTAGCAATTTTAGAGGGATTTAAGCTCACCTTTTAAGCTGTGTTTACAATAGGTAAGAAAACGTGTTATTAACATTTTTGCCCGGCAAAATGCACAACAAAATATTTCTACTAATTGCAATTTGAGCTGGTTAGCAAGCTCTTTAAATATGTCACATTGCCTAGTGATACCTTTATCCGTTACAGAGAAAATTCACTGTAACAGGCAAACAAACGAATTATCCTTCTTATTCTGTTATTCCTTTTAAGGTATCAAACCCTTAAAATAAACAAAAAATCGTTCTCACAGTTGCCTTTTTTTCTGAATTCTTTATTAGAATTGAACAATTAATGTGCCTAGGCTGCATTCTTACATGCAATAAAACTTGTGCGTAAATCTCCGACAGACTGTCAAATAGAAAGTTACTAGTATAAACAGTTCTGCAAATGTAATTTCTTGTAATTCAGATTAAAAGTATTTTCATAGAAGGATTACGATAGCTCTAGAAGATGGAGTATCTCTGAAACGTTTCAACAAACGTAGTTCATAAGAAAAAGCTAGGATTGACAGGAGATTGTGAACTTAATTTAATAAAGGTTAATAATGTAAATCGACAGGTTTCTAGAATTTTGTGAATACAATTTATAAAACAAAAAATGTATACATACTTGTACTGGGCACCAGAATCACATAAATACAGTTCTTCGCTAGTTATCTGTCTGTCAGTCGTTGGAGTTGGTTTATAATGAATTATGGCACCGTTTGGCCCCACGGAAGAAATTGTTGCGAAGCTCAAACCTACAAAGTCTTCTTGTTGCCTGAAATAAGTAAAATTCCATAACTGAATGATTAGGATCCAATATCATATAAATTATATGAACACAACAAAAATCTGAGAAGGGTGTCGGAAGTGTAACGGAACACCTTGCAACCATGTTTGCAGCCGTTAAATGTAAATACTTTGAACTTACAGGATAATACGTTTTGAGACATCTAAACCAAAATTTTTAATAAAGATGAAAATGATGCATCTATTGGGACGGCATCGTGGGATGTGTAAGTACAGTATGTGCCAAAGTAAACAGTACTGAAATTGTAATAGTTTTTAATGCTTTATTTTTAGACAAATATACAAAGTAAAAGAAGTTGAAAATACATGTGTACATTTGACAAATAATTTATTTTTGTTGATTTTTATCTGTAAAGTAGAAACAAACCCCGTGCAGGTTGACCGATTTTGATGTTGTCGTAATATAGAGTATTACATCCTTTAATTAATTAATTAATTATTACATTGGTTTGTAGTTATAGAATGGGACTCCTTTATGTCACAAGAGTTACATTATAGTTGCCACCTTTGGTTTTATTTGTCGGTTGGGAAGGGATTTTAAAAATATCGTCGTTCTAAAAGGGTTTTTTGAATTTGCTTCAAAAAACCATGAATTTGTTCTGGTCGCCATCAACAAAATATTACATAAATATGATAGAAAAAGTTTTAAATATTTTTGCGTGAATGTTTTAGAAATTTTTGCGATAACAAATAAGGAATTTTTAAGGGTTTTTGAAAGTTCATTAATTTGTTGATTTTAGGCAAAATTTGTTGCTATTATGTTTCTTGAAAGGAGTTATGTGTGGCAGGGTCGAGGATGCTGGTTTTCGAAAGGCCGTTTTACCAAGAGTGTCTTCGCAGCTAAACTCGTCTATGTAATTTGGTCGCTCAATAAAGTGGTTGTTTCTTGGAGGGCTATATTGTACCAGTTTTTATTATGGGTTTGCTGGGCTAATTAAGTTTTGGTGGGAGTCGACAGTTAGGTATAATAATTATTTAGTTATTATTTATTTGTATACAGAATGTACCCGGACTCTCTGCTCTACTTTTGTGGATTTGTTCCTGGGTTCGAACGTATTTCACAATATAAGCATGGGTCTACGGTGCTTACTTTTTCGTCCGTCTGTCTGTGGTTTTTTACAAAAAATTCATATCTAGAGAACGGTTTTACCGATTGAGTTCAAACTTGACATTAAGTTTAACCTAACAATGGTATATTTCTTAGAAAAATAAAGCAATTATATCAAATCTTGCTTTTTAAAATGCTGTTTGAAAATTTCATGTGTTGAAAGTGTAAGTTTTTTTCTGTTGAATACCGAGCCCTAAATTTCATCAACATGTCATATATAGTAGTTTTAATGTAACAACTCCTTCTCAAAATATTAGTCTCCAAATACATTTAAAACATGTCTTCAGGAAATATATTGCGAAATACTTTAAAATTTCATCTACAATTTGAACGATTAGTCAGCTTAAAGTAATCAGAAATTTTGTCTTCTTTTACCACTCCCCACCCGATATAATTTCTTCCCACAATGTTTATTGTTAACCCTGTATAAGAATACCCGCTAATGCACTGTAACTGTTATAGATTTCCTCTGTTTTTTTAATCTAAAAGTGTTTTTCTTTGTGTTTAGATATTCCTAGCAAAGGAACTTTTGACTCAACAGCGACTGCGCAGAATGGGAACGACTGAAGGTAAACACAATAACAGCGACTGCGCAGAATGGGAACGACCGAAGGTAAACACAATACTTTTACATAAACCTCAAACCAAGCTATCAGCTCAGAAGTGTTTAGACCGTAATATATAATTGTAAATTATGTATAGCAAGTTCTACACGCGACGAACATTACCGCTCACGGATCAAAAACTCTCTAACACTGAATGTTCTCGCGAAGCCTCCCAAACTTCAGGGAATATTTTTGTATTTATGAATTTTTAGAAATGATTCTGGGCTCAACTTTCACAAGTAAAGCAGAACAAAGTCACACGATGGATCTTAGTTACATCTAATTGTGACTTGGACTATTTTAATGAATTTTAAATATTAGAGTAGACCCTCATAAATCCGGATCTCAAAAATCCGGACCGCTAATCAGGAATCTATTTTTTAATTTTTATAAAAAATTGGTAAAACCCATGTGATTACTCCACATAGCATAAATGACACGTATTTTGTACCTTCAGGCACTCCATGTTTCAACGAAATTGACGTCGTTTATGATTCACAAGGCAGTGGAAGTTTCCACGCGGATATGTTAGTTATATCAGTTGTATGTTCATTTTTTTAGTTTCCTGCAATAAATCTCTAAGATTAAATTTTCACTCCTTATGTTTTATAAATAAATTTCCAACTTGTAGTGTTGGTTTTACGAACTGTGTTTCTTTTGTTTATTTAAAGTGTTTGGAACAGTAATGTAGATTCTTTTTTATTAAAACCGATCAATACTGTTCACAAACTTAATTTTTTCATTTCTGTGTTTTACTTAATTGCAGTCCAGCAGTACCATAAGTTGATGTGCCAGAGTGTTAAGTATCATTGGGTATCGGCAAGGTGCGGCAATAGTATGTGCGGCTTTCCATCGCTCTTATCGGCCGCTCAGCCGACTAATGCCAGACTCCGGAAAATACGGATTTTTCAAAACCCGCTCCATTAGTCCGGATTTTGGAGAGTCTACTGTATTTATTTTTAATATTATATTAAAGCTTTGAAGATTTATTTATTAGTAATTTCTCAACTTTTGCCAATATATTTACACAACAAGTGATTAATCATGTAAAAAGTTTTCTGTAAATAATTAAATGACAATATATTCTTAAAAAATATTTGTTTTTCTTAACAATTCTCTATTATACATAACTCTTGCCACGCGATAATTATTTCTAGAACAAAATAGAGGAAGCCCCCAAATACTACTTGAAGTTTAAAGTTTTAAATAAGTAAAATGTAAATAAAGCATACATAGTAGAAACACTGGGTAGAGACTTTATAGAATTCGCTTCGACAGCAGACAGCATTTATAGTTAAAAACCAAGACAGATCACGTAGACTTCAGAATTTTGGCAACTCATAATTTTAGAATGAGAGCCTCTATTTAGTGCAATCTCAATGAGGCTTCAAACAAAAGGGTTTGGACGCGATAACGATGATAAAAAAAATTAATACAACAACCCTAACAACAATGGTGTTAACAAAAAGTGAAGTAGCCTACTTAACTTCTTAGTAAATAAATTTAAAGCGCGTGTTTAGTCAATAGGGGCTAAAAGATCTTACTTTTTTGGTACATTCTTATCCCCTTTTAGAGGATATTATTTCCAACTCAAATACAGTGCGAGTTTCCTTCAATTTATTGATCATTATAAGAACACTAACAATTTTTTAGTGCGTTATATTATTTTAACTTAACTAAAATTGGTTAAATAGTTTTAATATACCATGCTCACGCCCTTCTTTATCTTGTATTTATTTTGAATTGAAAACGTACTTTCTAAATTCTTCTAACTTAGTTGCTCCAGATATTTCTGTCACATTTCCTTTATGAACTTCTTTCTCCAGCCAAGCAAAATAGCAACAAAGAGCTGCAGCATCTCGAATGTGAGCGTTAATCAAACCTTGAAAACAAATGCAAAGTCATTACAAGTAGAACTACAAAAGATTACTTACCAATAAACGCAGCCTAAAACAAATTTTACAGTAGAGTCCCGCAGTTCCGAACCCCGTTATTCCGAACAGAGTTCAGAAAAATACCGATTTTTTAACTTTCCGCTAAGAAAATTGAAAATTTTCTAAAATCGGGAAGTTATTGGTTTCACCCCGTTTTTCGAAAATCGAGTATTCATCAGATCTCGACGTTTTGAGGTCCTAGGAATCTTCCCTGACCACTCCCGATAGGGTGTCACCCTGTCTGTATGTATGTGTGAGGGGGTGTGTGTGTGTGTGTGTGTGTGTGTGTGTGTATGTAAGTATGTGACCCGCTTATAACTTTTGAACGGCTTAACCGATTGGATCCTACCAAACGGCGTTCTAAAGAGTTCTATCAAACTTAGATTTCCTGAAAATTTCAACTAATTCGGACAGGTAGGTTCTGAGAAATTTCAAAAAAACTAAGAAATAAATTTTGTTCAAATCAGGTTTTTTTGGAATAACTTTTAAACGGCTTTACCAATCAATTCCAAAATCTAATCAGCTTTTAACCTTGAAAAGCGACGATGATCGCTACCAGTCCGGTCAAAATCGGTTAATTCGTTCGTGAGATATCGTGAACGAAAGAAAATTAAAAAAAGTGTTTTTTCTCAATTTCTTCAAAATTTTTCATCAGAAAAATTTTTGTTGTCGATTTTTTCAATGGACTCGAAAAACTGCATCGATTGCCGCAAATCGCATAAAAATCGGTTGATTCATTCAAAAGTTATGGCAGTTCAAAATTTCCAAAAATAGTGTTTATCATATTTTTGAGCTCGAAGCGGGAAGTTACAGGGCTGGCCTTTAGGGTCAACCGTTTTCCAAATTTTTTAAACATAAAAACAGGAGAAATTTGAGACGTTCATGAAAAAAAAGGTACATTTATTGTTATACAAATAAGTTAATAGAGACATACATAGAGTCTAAGCTTGATCAAAACACCTGCAACCAAATTGGAATGAAAGCTGGTTTTGTTTCCTTCACGTTTTCCATCCGTTTTGCGGAAAGGAAGTTACTGTAACAAGTATCCGGTGAAAAGGATACCGGGTCCATAAGAAAGAAGGAAGGATTAGATACAACATCTACTAGGCACTAGTAGTGTATTTGAGTTCATACGTTTTTCTTTTCCGTTTTCGTTATCTCGAAGGAATTTTATTTTTTTCTCGATCTTTTTTCAAGATGATGCAGTACTAACGGACAGACTGCGGGATGACAAAACGGACAGTTCGAACAGCCTATACCTTCTGTTTTTAGAAGAAAACAGAATCGTAACGCAACGGAAGCAAAAAAACAGTGCGAAACAGTGGGCCCACCGGACATGTTTTTAACAAATGTGATTTTTAAATTATTTAAATGTTTTGTGAATTTTGTGTTATGTGTTAAGTGTTAAGTGTTCCATGACAACGGAGTATTTCCTCCAAACCACTTGATAATGGCTGAATAGCCGAAACGGCCGTCGTGTACATACGGCAAATTTGACTACTGACGACGGTAAGTTGTTCAAATTATATTGATTTATAACAGTAGTCGGAATGGCGAATAACAAGATAAGTGATAACATTTTAGTTCCACACAACAGCCTGTCCCTTCTAAAACCTTAAAATGATATCACATGACTTTCCGATTAGTATTTAAACATTTTGGAATGCCTCATACGTTGTCAAAAGACAAGTGTATTCATTGAAGCACTTATGAATACATTCAAGCCAATAAGTGTATCAAATAAAAAATGATTGTGTATCTGTCAGAATGTTTGCGTAGTAGAGGTATGAAAAACATAAAATAGACGACTTTTACTGCACGTATCCAATGAGAATCCATTTATTAGAGGGTAAATTTGCTGTAAATACACATTGAAAAAGTCCGCTCCTAAAAATGTACACTCATTACAGTTGTCTGTACATCAATAATTTAGTTAAATTAACCCTTACTGAGGAAGTGTGTAAGCAGAAAAATTATTAAAAATAACAATAAATTACATTAAATAAATAAAATAATACAACCACGCAGCTGAACCGGTGACGTGAGTTGAGCAAATTTCCAAAATTAAGTTTATATGCCTGTTTTAGGTTTTCAACCAACAATTCGGGAAATAGGTCTACTCACGACGATGCTAAATAGCTGCCTGCGGTACGAAATATATTAGTAAAATTTGTTTGCGCCTAAGCCTCCAGCATCGACTCACGCGCTCCTTCGTTACACTCGCAGTGGAAAAACTCGGTTTTCGAGTTTGCTCCTCGATCTTGTGGCCTTGGGTTATGAGCTTCGTTTCGCTTGCAGTGTAAAAACTCGTCCGTCGGCCTCAAATGAAAAGATGCCCCCAAGGGATCTTTTCCACTACGTGGCTTTGAACCGGGAACTTTTATAGTTTTTTTACGTTTTGATCGATTTTAGAGGAACCAAGCGAGCTATAAGGTTGTGTAAAAAAAACAAAATGTGCAGAATAACATCCTACATTTATATTAAAAAAAAACTCTACACAAAAATTCATTCTCGTAAGAAAAATCTCAAAAATAGTTACTTCCAGCAAAAAACGTGCTTCCGGTTTTTGGATTTTTTTTGCTAACGAACTCGTCTGAGCGACGTAGACAACCAACATGTGTACCAAATTTGGACCAAATCGGACTTAAAATGCGGCCGCTAGAGTGTGAACACATATATACATATATATATCGTTTTAATGACACTCCAAAACGTGTTCTGGGGACCGAGATTGTTGCTCCTGACCTTAGGTCTTACCATAAGGGTTAATGCAATAGCTTATTTTTCCTATAGAAATTCGCTAATAAGCTGCAAATAGATTAAGATTGTTTTCACTGTCATTTCATACGAAGTATTAAAAAAACCACACAAAATCACACAAGTGAGATAACATCGACCAATATCTTTTGTGATCAGGATGGCTCAGTTAGCAGTGCGTTACCACGTAAAGGTTAAGTTTCTGGGTTCAAATCCCAGTCTTGGTCCGTGTTTTTTTCACTTGTAATTTAGTTAAATTAACCATTGCTGGGGAAATGTGCAAGCAGAAAAATTATTAAAAATTAAAAATAACAATATCAATATGCCAGCTAGAGGAAGTTTGTGTGTATTTTTATTGAAAATTATAAAAATATCATTAAAGTTACAGGTTTAGAAAACCTACTAGTTTGTGAAAAAAATCTGTCTCCTAATTTCTCAACAGGATCTTTGTAATACATGGGAGTTTCAGGGTTTTTAAACATTAAAATAGTAGTATAACGTCAAAGGGGTCGTAAGGTAAAGTTTGGACATTTAGCCTAATTTAAAAGATTTAGTTATTTCATAATATTAATGAACATAGAAATCCAAAGGGAAATGCAGACATTAATTAATAATTCAGAATAAATCTTACATAATATTAACTTCATATTTAATTTCAGTCTTGTTTAAATATTTAAATTATGTTTCATGATGTGTCAAAATATGAAAAACATTTAAAAGGTATTGGAGAGTTTGAAGCTATGGTCCACTAAGTTTCTAGCCCACGAGTAATAAATATTGAAAGACTATTACAGACTTTGAAGGATTTAAACTTGATAGATAATGTTGGTAGCCTGTGTGATTCATCTATGTGCAGAGACAGAAAATTTGACCTGAGATGTTGGTACCGATCATTAATACTGCAGGGAGACATCCCATTGGTGTCCCCTGTCCCCTGGAAAACATCACGTGATTATTACGTCATACAAGAAAGGACGCCAAAAAGAAGGAACCTTTGTCCTCACTTGCATCAGTGATTTAGTACAGAGCAGATCTGTTTGCAGTTAGTCCTGCGAAATGTTTGTAACAAGTGCTTATTTGCGGTAGTTAAAGTACAACTACCGTCTAAGTATGTTTAAAGAAGAGTAAAGACAGTGCCGAACATCGTGCGATAAAAATAATGTGAAGTTTGTTCGTAATTTGCCTCAAAAGTAACAACTTTGGAAGTCTGAGTAATGGCGTGGCGTCCTTGATGCATCTTTACATAAAGATTGTGCAACGAATGCTTCAGTGAACTAAAATCAACGTGGATAGAGTGCGACGAGTAAAAGAGTTATGAGGTTTTCTATTTTAAATTGAATTAAATTGTGTTGTAAGTTTTCTTTTCATAAATTCATTTTTGTAATATTAAAATTCTTAAAGTGCACTATAAAAGGAGATCTCGTAAGTAATAAATCATTTAAATTAAAGTCTGCAATCGAATCTTTTGTTATTAATTTTAGTTTTGGAATAGAATAATTAATAATGTGTGTATGAATGCGTATATGATTCTGATTTAAAAACAATGATTTGCCAATCTAGTTTAATTTGTTTATGTGTGGTTTTTGATAAAATAAAAATGGTGAGCTAAAGTACTAAAGCCAACTACTATGACTTCTTAATTTGAGTTTTTATCCTTTCCAGAAGTACTTTATGGTAACGAACCTTGTTTTAATTATAAATTCAGTTTTAGTTTTTTCTTTGTGTGTAAATCAAAATGGCGACAGTCTTTGGTGAAAGAGGCGGTTTGGAGCCAAAGCTACCATGTGATCAACATGGCGGCTGTGGTTCTGGACGAGTCCATTGGTAACCAGAGAACTGTAGTCACAGATGAGACAGTTTTATGTGTAACAGATATTTCAATGATCAACTGTTGAGTAACAGATATGATCAAAACATAACCTAACTTCAATTTTGGGGTTATGTTTGTTTGTTTTCATTGGGATTAAGGTGTTGCAATATTTTGAAATGATAATTTAATTAAATAAATAAGTAAATGGATTGAAGATAGGAAATAATAAATAATTGTTACACAGTAAAGGTATTTTTTTATTTAAAAAGAACTTAGAAATATTTTTGTCAAAATTAAATTTTTATTTTTCATTTTTTTTTATTTTCTATTAATAAATTGTTTGTAAACGGCTTGCACAGTGGCAGCACGTTACATGTTAATGAATTGTGATAGGCCGTTCAGTTGGCAAGATGGCGTTGTCATACAGTAAGGTTCGGAAATTGAAATCCAACCATTGGCATGAGTTACTTCCATGGGTTATTACAGTCGCCATCTTCATTAGAAAATACAAACACTAAGCAACTATTCCATTACATTTAACAACAGTATTACCACCATACCTTGTATTTCAACAGGATTTTTTACAGCCTTCATCAAAGCAACAGCCGATGTATCGAGAACTCTTAACTTTTCAGGTACAAGTTTTATAAGAGCGGAACTAGAAACATGACTAATCCAAACTTTGGCATCCAGCTGTTTGCTGCTAACCTTTAAACAATAAATACACCTGAAATTAGACACTGTAATCTCTAAAGAAGAAATAGTTTGTAAGTTTGGTTGTTTAATTCAAAAACTACCTATGAGATTCTGATTAAACTTTACTGATATGTTAAGCGCATTGTCATCTGGTTGATGTGAGCTAAGTTTTATCCTGCACTCTCTAAATGGGGCTGAGAATTGATTGGAAAAGTATAGTTAAAAGCTGCTGTGTAAGTGTATTTTATGAGTAATGCTATGAAAACCATTAACGATGAACCAAATATAAGCTGAAGAAAAGTTAGCACAAGCATACCTATTTGTTTTAGCATTCTTGAAATTAGAAATGGCTTAATAACAACAGTTCCTTTTTTTTTTGCTCTAACGAATAATATATAATTTTTTTGTACTTTCATTTTGATAGTATTAACATTTTCAATGCTTTCCAATTTTAATAAAATAGGGGAATTTTTTATGAAAAATGATCAGAGGAAACAACGGGAAGATTAAGTTGTAACAATTCAAAATATACCATAAAATTATTAATAAGTCAAAAGAATCATACATTACTGTATTTCAACTAAACACGCATGAGTGCGAGAGAGACAAAAGACTGATAGTAAAAATCATTCAGAAACGATCCGACCGACGACATCTAGCGGACGGAATCGCAAGCAACAAATTAACAAGATTCTAAAACACTCGACTTTCGATAACATTTTACATAATTAATAATATTTCTAGACCTCGTATCCCTATCTTTCCTATATCAAAATTCATCTAAATTAACCAACCAATCCATCCAAATTATAAGATTAACTCAATCAACAAGCAATCGACCGAAATTCACTTTTTTAATCCACTTGAAACCAGACCGGCATACTAAAATCTAGGCCATATCAGAAATAGAATCATCAATCCTAAGAGAACCAAAATTTAAATCAAAAAATGAAGAACACCGTCAGATAGAACGAAAGATTCTACGTCAAAAATGTCTTTGGTAAAATTTCATAGGAAATACCGTTAAGCCATAACAATTCACTGAAAGTCGACGAAACAACGGCTAAAGCTAGATAGGTGTAGGACATGTTTATTAAGCCCCGTCCACAGTCACGTGACCGCTTGCAGCGCGGAAATCCCAGTTTGAAAAGCCAAATGTATAGTTTTAATTGTAAATAGTAGATGTTAGAAAATAATTTGTACAAGGAGCTATTTTTGGTATTTTCATGCAATTTTCTTATTTAATCAATTTCTTTTTAATTTTAGTATTCAATATTAGTTGTAAAACAAAATTATTCCAAAATTTAGTCAAAACAACACCAAATAAATACACAACATTTTAAATTACACTTTTTTGTACAACAATCCAAACCCCAGAAGATACGAAATTCACCAGGCCTTATGTACCCATTTCCTGAAGGCCCAAAGCAAGCCAGTTTGGATCCCAGGATTTTAATTGTTGAAGAGACGCCTAAGAAGCAAGACGTATGACCAACGCTCTCCAATAGACAATTTAAATTGAAGATTTTAGTGCTAAAACTTTGTCAACTTTTAATAAATAACTTACCTTATCTAAAGTGAAGAGTAATAATCCTTAATAATCATTTAAAATACCATAATAAGAAGAAGAAGTTATAAACTGGGTGAGATCTATCCATAGGCCTATAATTACTTACATGAATTAACTCTATCTATATTTCAAACCATCCATCAGTAAAAACTTGAATATTGTAAATTTTGGAAAGACTTTATAAAAATCTATATAGGAAGAATTTGTTTGTACCATCAATATAAATTTAACTTCGATATAACTTCCTTTTTATACACCTACATACACTTACATTTTAACCCATTATACTATTTTCCTTTCCCCTTTTTCAATTTTCATATTTATCTGTAATAACTATTTTAACCATTAATTCTGTTTCAAAAATAATATTGGGAAAAGTCGGCACTGATCCCCCGAGATATTAAGAGTGTTGTAAAAAAGACTATAACGAACATTTGATATTGAATTAACTTATTTTGTGAATAATTGTATATATATATTTTAATTTTCCGATTTTCAATTAAAGAAGTTGTTAAAATTGTAAACTTGCTTTGTGTTTTGAATTACATCAGTTATCTAATAGTATTGTAATTTAGTCCCACAACGTGGGCTATTAAATTTGAAAAGAAATAAAATTGGAGTGTTGTAATTTTGACGCCGCAACGTGTGGCATTTTTCATAAGAAAAAGTTGGTGTATTGTAAATTTGACGCCGCAACGTGTGGCATTTCTCACAGAGAAAATCTGAGATATTGTAAAGTTCTAATAAAATTGCAACGTAAAGACATTCGGCACAAACTTTTTTGTAGTCCAAAAACCAAGCGTTTTGTTCTTAGCAATACATTTAATGAAATCAAACATCTGCCCTGCCACTTTGAGAAATATAAAATCACAGCTGCAATTAAACACACACTCCAAATTTATAAAACTTTCTGGAAGCGATAATACTAGGAAATTGTTCCGAGTAAGACTTCTGAAAAGAAGTATAATATTTTGGCGACAATTTAATAACATTTTAACATTTTACAGCACACTGACCAATAATGTTAAAGTATAATTCACTAATAATAAAAAAAAAAACACTTTAACTTTGGTTTCAAATAAAAATAACATTTTATAGAAGTAGGGTCTAGAAATATCAAAGTATGTAACAGAAGAATAGAGTGGATCAATCTTTGACGAAGCAATATCTCAAGAGCGTCTTGAATCTTTGTTGAATTATCGATACAGTTGAACATCACAATTATTCCCAATTTTGTGCAACATGTAACTGCCATGAAGTGTACTCGTTCTATGAAAAACTCCCATCAAGTCGGTCTGTCTGTGAACAAACTCACGTCTTAAGTGATTTTTACCAATATGAGACTTTCAAACTTCTATTTGAGGTTTGCGCCATTCTTCGACAAAAAAGAAGAAATTTAAAAAAAATAAAAAACATTTAAAGAAATAATTTACCTTAACACATTAACTTTTTGTAAAAAGTGGGAGGTAAAAAGATTTTATCGGTAGCGCAGAAGAAAGGGTAAAAAATATATTAGAAAGGGTCTCCTGCTAGTATATTAAAATACTAAAGACAACTCTTGCACAGTATCTACTACAATTGTAAGATTCCCCCCCATGATAAATTAATACATATTATCTTGGAATAGTGAATTTTTAGCAAAACTGGAGTGAACCATACTGACAGTTTCCTTAAGTTTCTTAAACAAACATTGTCTAAATAATAAAATTCACTAACCTGTTCGGTGAGATATGGCACAATTTTGTTGTACGGTTGTATCGTTACGTCAAGTTCTTCCTGTTTGAAATGATTAAGAACAGCTGGCGTGACTTTGCTTGAATCTACAAAGAGGTTTACTTCAGTCGGTGTGATGCTGACGTACGAGAAGAATACTGGATTGTAATCAATGTCCGAACCTCTTAAGTTTAACAGATCTGTAACAAAATTGCATTTCATTTTCAAAATGTTTTATAAAATTTTTCAGAGTATTAACATTCAAAGTGGAAGACTGCAGTCTTGACTGCAGTCTCTCGGGCGCAAATGCAACCTGCTCGAACCTTAGCGAGAATTTGCATATATTTGCATAATCGATAATTTAACCCACTTACAATAATCCAATCGTAATAAAACTGGCACCATTGGAAAGGAAATGAATTAAACTTTAATTTTTGTATTTACAACTTTTTCGTAAAACGTATATTTACATACGTAATCATCGTTTTAAAATATGCATATTATGTTACAGCTATTTCCGCGGGCGAATCTGCATACAATTGTACTGTTATTTCCCACTTCTTCAACGTTCAAGACTATCTACACAAATATTTCTTTGGCTATTATAAAGATACCATTGGATTCGTCAAGATTTTATCTTTCTGTTGGTGCCTTCTAATCAGATGTCACTATAAAAATAGCATTTTTTCCAAGAATTACTGTAAACCCTTGCGATTGGACAGTTTTTCAACCAATGAAACAGCCCATTTGTCAAGTGATTTTATGCCTACCATATCAAATGTTTTGACAGATTTCTTTACATTATTTTGTACAGCAAAGTCTGAATTTTGTAACGGTGAGAAATAATCCAGAAAATAACCGGTTTTTTGTCTGTCTAGACGACAGTTGAAATTTACATAATTATTAGTGAGAAAGTCTAACGCATGGGTTCCCACGCTATTCAAATGTCCCGTCCTATACGCACTGTGTGGACTGGGGACTTTTCATTAGATTGATGTCATTTTGTTATTCAAATAAAGATAACTCAAACACTTTTGTGAACTAAGAAAGACAAGTATACCGTTCTTTTCTTTGATTTATCCTCTACACTTTGTTATAATAATATTTCATTTTTGGGCAAAGCATATATTAGTAAATGACGTTACAATCTAGGGCTAGGTTTGTTACCAGTTGTGTACTTAGAACATAAAAACTGTTTTTTTTTTTCAAAATAAAAAATTTGAAATTGATAAATGTTTTTATACAGTTCTATTTATTTAGAACTAAATTACAACACTTTTTTACGCTTACGAAAAAATTACAAAAAAAATGTTTACTACTTTTTATGTAGGCCTAAAGTTGAACTTTTTCCTTTCGTTACTGAACATTTTTTGTTTCTTGAGCTAATAACTATTACAATTTCAAAAGAAACAAATTTTTAGTGGCATATTTGAATTCTTTGAAGTTTTATCTAAAAAAAAAGCTATTGAACACTTTTGGATTGGGGTTCATTTACTATTTTTGGCGAATTTTTAAAAATATGCTTGCAAAACGCTATAAACGGGCTTTTCAATTTCAGCTTTAACCATGCCAGTTCTAGGGTTAACAGACTTCGATTAAGTTTTTTTTTCATAATTCAATTACTTTGTTATTTACTACATAATGTTACCAAATGAAATAAATATAACATTATCCTTACACAAATACAATAATGCAGTGACAAAACAACAAATTATGATACAGTAGAGTCCTGATATTTCGAGTTGAATGGGACCGAGAGTACCTCGGATTCTGAAAAACTCGGATTACACGGAATGTGTAGAGGTTAAGATAAAACTGCTATTTATAGTCCTCGTATCTCCGAAAAAATTTAAGTTTTATTTAATATACACTATTATTTATAGAACACTGAGGTAAAAAAGTTATTTTATACACAGTAAAAAATAAAAACTTACTCATTAAAGAAATCATAAATAGTTTTTTGTTTAACTACACTGCAACGTTTATGAGCTATGATGTCACGCCAGGAGGACATGGCAGTGCCGGGAAAAATTTGTTTCAATGTTATTTTTGTATATACAGTAAAACTTGAATGTCTTTAATTCAAAATTACCGTTAATTCGAAGTTTCGGTTCGGTACCTTGAACTTTATATGATATCTATGTATGAAATGGGGCAGGACTTACGTGTTTGTATACGTATTGTAATTCTAGATGTGGTACCGGTTTCCAAGAATTTTACCTTCCAAGAATTCTCTAGGTACCGATACTGTAGTTTGTCATTGATGCTCTTTCAGTTGTTAAATCTCGACAAAACCTTTTGTTAACAGACCAGAGCAATCATATTGTTTATTGACACTTGTACTGCGCATAAGTCTATCCCACTTATATGAACAACGTTACGGTTATCCCCCCCCCCCCCCCCGGAACATGACTTTAGTTGTACAGCCAATGGATCAGGGCATTATAAAAAATGTTAAGCATTTCTACCGGCTACTTATTGTACAAACGCTCTAGACAGATTCATTGGAAAACAAAAATTTAAAGATCGGTATCCTTCAAGCAGCAAGAATGTGTCACAATGCATGGTCACATTCAATGCTATTTGTGGCTCGAATTTCATTCATTTTCATTTCATTTCATTTTTATTAAAGCCAAAAGACATTTTTTTGCATAGGCTACGTCCAATATAAATTAACATTTTTAAATATTACAATAATTGACAAAAATATATATTCATAATTCAAATAGAATAATTAGTATAAATACTACAACATATAACAATTTTATACCAAACAAATTTTATACACCCGAACAATTAAAAACATATAAGTTAACAAATAATTTAAAACACAATTACACAAAGACAAGAAATCGTAACTATTAAAGCGGGGAACAAGCAATAAAATTTAAAATTAAACTAAAAATATAATATTCATAATTTAAATAGAATAGTTGATTTAAATACTACCGGAACTAGTAGTATAGTTATAGTATAGTATAGTAGTATAGAACTTAAATAGTTGATTGGAATTACACGGAACCTCAGATTATCGAGACTCGAACTACCGGGACTCTACTAAACTTACATCTGTGAAATAATTTTAAAAAAAAGAACCAACAAAATAATGATAATAGATCTGGTCTACATAATACACAAAATACTAAGGCCTGTATCATAATTACAATATCCCATACGCACAACCTTTCGTTGAATGGAGGTCGTCAAAACATTAAATAAAAACATGTAAAACAACAACACATTTAATACGTGGCTTCTGGATGTCGACTGCCTGTCCGTTATCTGTAGGCATTCAGAACTATTTGCGGGCTTCCTGGATTCTTATCGCTGTGTCGTATTGGGTGTTCGAGTCGAAATTGAATTGGTCATTTAATAATTGGTGTTCATCAATAGATCCATTAGGGTCGCAGTGGTGAGGAGGCCTTGTACCCCTCTCTCAATAATTTAAAAAAAATTGGTGTTCATTGTTTTTGTTTTCTATTTTAAATGCCTTATAAATTTCAAACTCTTCCACAGCGTTCATAAATTTTCCTTTACTACAAATCCTTATTGCATTAAAGTTTTTGCCAAAGTCCGTGTAACTGTGGTTTTCATTAATTAAATGTCACCCGTAACTGGATTTGTTACCCGAAACAGTCTTTTTTGGGAGGTGTTCTTTAAAACATAAATACAAAAATCAGTAACATGAATCCTCTGTAAAATCAGATTATTGATATTCTCAACAACAATACACTAGAAATAAATTTAACAGACCAGATAAGAAATTGAGTACTGCTATGAGCTATTGAGCTTGCAATAGAGATTATTTTTTGTTTTTGCGATTTTAATGTGAGTTGAACTATTATCGCCAAAATTTAAAAAAATCTTTATTGGATGCTCAATAGCTTATAGTGATACACAATTTATTTCCATGTCTGCTGAATTTATTTCTAATGTAATGGTGTTTGGAACATCAATAACTTGATTTTAAAGTTTAAAGAAGATTTTTTGAAGATCATGTAACGTGTTGCGCTCTTGCCAGCCGTTTACAAACAAATTTTATTAATAAAAATAAAAAATAAATTAAATTTTGACAAATTTTTTCTAAGTTAATTTAATAAAAAAAAAAAAACCTTTTGCTGCGTAACAATTATTTGTAATATCATATCTTCAATTTATATACTTTACTTTATTAATATAATTATCAATTCAAAATACTACAAGACACTATTCCCTTAACCGCACCAAAAACAATCAAACATAACCCCAAAATTGAAAATAGGTTATGATGTAGTCAGATCTGTGTTTGTCACAGTTGACTATCAAATCTCTGTTACGCATTAATTTTTTACATCTGTGCGTACAGCTGATAGCTACAGGGCAATTCGTCTTAGGAGCACGGAATCTGTGTTCTCCTCACAGAGACCTTGCCGCCAAGACTCATCATCGCAGCTTCAACCGACGCCATTTTGTATCACTTATTTTACACTGAGTCTAAAATTCATAAATAAGGTTCAATTTACCATGAAGTACTTCTAGGAAGGAAAGGACTCAAATTAAGAAAGCATAGTAGTTGGCATTTAACCTTTAATGCCACATTTTAAGATTTGAACACACACAAAATAAAAGAAAATATTGGCAAATCATATTACGTATTTTACAGGCTCAGACACTCAAACATACACTCTAATTATCAACCTTTTAAATTTAAAACATACTACAATATAAATTATTAAAATGTTTAAATGCAGACTTAGTTAGACTTAAAGTTATTACTTACGTATTCTTTGTTTTATAGTGCACTTTTATTAAAAAGAAAAACTTACAATATTTTTTAAATGAATTTAATTTTAAAATAACCCCTTTATTAAAATTTTCCCCTTTTTATTTTTGTTCGTAGCACTCTAGCCTCGTCGTATTTGATTCACTTAAACACTCGTAGAAAGGTTTATAAGCGAAACATGTTTCAAATTACATCGTCGCCATCACTCGAGATTTTCAAAGTTAGTTTTTTCAATTACGCCACGTACGATTTACACCGTTTTACAAATTATGTGCACGGCACTGTCTCTAGTTGTGTTAACACATACTTTAGCGGTATTTATACCTTAAATACCGCTAAAAACCACATTCGTGAATACATTTCACCAGCGACCAGCAACAGGTCCTTCTCGTATAAGATCTCAGGAACAAGTAAGAAGGAAACATGGCGTCCTGCAAACTCATCGTATGACGATGAGGTCATATCACGTGATTTTCTCCAGGGGACCGAAAATATGTCTCCCTACTCGCAGTTATGCCTATTACCAACATCACAAATCAAAATTCTGTCCTTGTTTATTACAATTGTTACCTAGACCAAGCTACACACACTACCAACATCACAAATCAAATTTCTGTTCTTGGCAATAACTACAATCTGTCCTTTCAATGTTTATTAACTGTAGGCTAGAAATCGAGTGAATCACTTCTTCAATTTACTTTAATACTGTACGATGTTTTGTATTTTAGACATTGCTAATTTTATGTAACTTTCTTGTTTCAAAATTAAAATAAGATATTAAGTAAAATTTTATCTTGTATTATTAAAAACGTCTGCATTTCCCCTTTGAATTTCTATGTTTATTATTTATTTACAAAATACTACGTTTTTTAAAATAAGCTAAAATGTCCAAAATTTACATAGCAACTCCCTTTACGTTATACCCTTATTTAAATGATTAAAATCCCTGAAACTCACATATATTACAATCAAAAGAAACTCAAGCTTCAAGAGTCAAGAATACTAATCCAAGGTTGTTTAAATTGGGCTTTTATAATGTATTATAGAAAACTTTATTTGTCTCCGATCACATTCATAAAAGAATCATTCTCTTTATCAGTTTTACACTCGAATGAATAGAAGAAACTTTTCTATGACACTGTACTATGAAAAACAAACATTTCAAATTGATACCTCATATCATTTGAGTAGACTTGAACCTTAGAAAACACAAATTAAATTATAACGTACATAGAACATACATGCAACTTCATCCAATGCCGTGATCACAGTTAAGAAAACTCCCTTCTCTTCCATCTGGGCTCGTACACTCTCCACTTTTTGCAGACCATTTTTTCCTAAACAAACCACAAATACCTTTAGTTGCATCGTATACGTTGTTAATTTGTATTGTATTTGCACTTAATTGTACCCGTTAAAATACTAGTATTTCTATGAACAGTAGACCTCGCTCGTTGAAATAACAAATGTGGGTTTGAGCTTAGGTTAAAAATAGTGTGCCAGTAAGGAAGTAAGCACAAGGTTTAGCCAGCGAAACATTATTTACAATTCCCGCGATTCCGGGATTTCTAGTTCTCGTTTTTATTTCTATTCTTGAGCTTTAACTGCTAAAGATTTTCTTTTAGAAGCATTGTGTTTTATTTAGGTTAATAATGCGTAAGATAGCTAAAAATATCGCGTTATAGAGGGACAACATACAATTAAATATTTACATACTTTAACTCAAACTTAACAATGTATCATAAGTTAACTTAAGTTCCATATCATATTCCAATATTAGAAATAATGAAAACAAACGATGTTAAAACGTCGTGATAGTGATCCCAACCCATGCAGGCCTGCAGAATATGTCCGAACGCCCGAACGAGGCTCGGGGGAAATTGGGACTGAGCTGGGGAAATTTTGGCCTGGGGAAAATCCACCAAAAATAAGGAAAATATAATTATTTTGGGGAAAAATAGATAAGAAATGAATGGGTACAAAGGTCAG
>JAGFPH010011349.1:0-12586 GCA_018207615.1 Philaenus spumarius
GACCTTCAGGTTTCCGTCCTGACGCTCTAACCATCTGAGCTACCCTGGTATCTACCGATATTGGTCGATGTTATCTCACTTGTACGGTTATTACTGCAATTATTGAATAAAAATAAAATAATAATAATAACACCACTGTAGGCTGCAAAATAAGAATTAAGATTGTCTTCAATGTCGTATACACGAGGTAGTCAGTCTGTTGGTTCAATAATTGCAGTAATAACCGTACAAGTGAGATAAAATCGACCAATATCGGTAGATACCAGGGTAGCTCAGATGGTTAGAGCGTCAGGACGGAAACCTGAAGGTCCCGGGTTCAACTACCGGTCTTGGTCTATGTTTTTTCACTTGTAATCTAATTAAATGGTTATTAATATAAAATTCGCTCAACTCAACGTAAGGCTCTGCCACATCCCATGCGTATGATATAACTGTTTCTACCGGTCTTTTTCGAACATAAGGCTCTGCCGCAACTCTTACAAACCGTAACTAACCGAAATAAAACTTTAGCTAACCTAATCTTAGGCTCTGCCGCACCCTTGTGTATGCTATACGTAATTACATAACCAAACATAACCGAATCCGCCTGTATTACTTAACGTTAAAACTTTCTCTAACTAAAATTTGTTTCAATATAAATTCTCCATATGTTTGTCGGTAGACACGGTAGCTTAGTAACACAATCACGGTTTTAGCTTTAACATTAAAATTATCAATAATTACTCTATGTTGTGTACCGTTTAATCGATTAGTTATTATTAAAATGTCTCTGATTTATAACGCGATTCTTTTTACTCGATACTTTACCACTTCTACGACCTTAAGCTCTGCCGCACCCTTGATTTACATCAAAACTTTCGGTAATGATTTTATGTTCTAAATTATTTATTAGCACGATTATACTTAACGCTTTTCCCGAATTTTGTTGAACCAGCATTCTGGACTTGCTAACTGACTAACATTTCTGTACATTGTTATAAAATCGACACCCCAGATAGATGCTGACTAGACATTCCAATAGTTAGCAAATGTAATGTAAATCTTTTAAAAATTTTGTGGCCCAGACCTATCCGATCTTTTTCGAACTAAAAACTTAGGCTTCGCTGTACTCGTGACTGTTTATACTGTACAAATCCCGCATAGATTGTACTTTGAGGTTATGTTACAACTTCAATTATTTATTATAATTACTTGCCCGAACGTAAGGTTCTCCCGAGTCCAACCGAACAACACTTAGCTGAACTAAAAATTTGGCTTACCTAACCTTAGGCTCTGCCACACCCTTGTGTATGATATACGTAATTACATAACCAAACTTTAGATGTAGACTTACACATTCAAAACGAATCAGCAAAACTTTATGTTAGCATGTGTAACAATGCCGAGTCGGCAGAATTGTATCCGTTGTACTGTCTAATGAATTCGCTTATTCTCTACCAGAACGCGCTACCGTCGGACGGGTTAATATTTCTAAAACTCTCTACCAGAATGCGCTGGCGTCAAAACCTTGTAAGAAATAAATTACATTTAAATTCTGTTTTTTTTTTTATTATTTCCCCATATTTACCATGGCTGCTATTAATTGCTAGTTTTCAATACACAATGTTGTGCAATAGCCTTTAACACCATTGTACTAAAATCTCGTTACACAGCGTTAACCCGGGAGTCAAGGCGGTCACTGACCCCTAGACATGTACAAAAACCATGTCACTCTTTTCCAAACAGTTTTTTTTCTTGTTCACATTAAAATGACAATTTGATAACAGTTACAGTAAAGAAATGGTTATAGGAATGACTCATTAAAACAACTTTTTTACACAAATAAATACAGTTTATTATTAATAATTCCCTCTCATTACAACACTAAAGTATTTACAGTAATAACGGCTATTAGAATACAAAATACATTGGATATAAATAAAAATACAATGTTTTGGCCATTCGCCCTGCCAATAATTTCGGTGTTTACAGTCCGTGTTGTTCTTTTAACTTAAGAAGAGAATCGTAATAATATTTAGCACTTTTTAAGGCACACTTACTGTCGTATTGAAAGTGTTGAGGTAATATACAATTAACCTCTGTACAGTGCGACTATCTTTCCATCTCTGGTAATTCTTCCACGTGTGGCAGAAGCTTTCTCAAAAACTGAGCTTTTTCCAATCCTTTTGTGTAAATTATGGAAAACGGTTTGCAAAGCGTGCGTATCACGTCTTCGTCGTAAGGAACGTCACCTTCTTCCCAGCCGATATGATGATAGTTTTTTTGTAACCAAAGGGCTGTCCTCCGAGCGCCACTATTCAGTTGATCAAATGTATAAGGCGGTTTGAAAACAACGACACTGGAGAAATTCTCACCGACTATAGCAAACTCTTTGACTATAAACTTATAGTTGTTATCATGGTAACCGTGAAACTCAACTACTGCCTGCATATTTTTTGAACAACTTCACCTCTTCGTACAATCTGTCCACTTCGGGGAGTGTGCTGGAAACGAGTTCGTCTGTGGTTAGGTACTTAATGATGTACTCGCGCAAATCCTCCTCGTAATAAAATAATTCTTTAATACGAAGGTTTATCAGAGGTATGGCGTCTTTAAACAGCCTCCACTCCGACAAGTTCAAGTTTAAAAAATGCTGACCGTCATTGAATGTAACATAACGTTTTCCAAACACCGTTGCTACTCGAATATTCCCAACACTTAGAGTAAAACCGTGAGTAGCCTTTCCTTCAAGAGCAGAAGTTATGTCCAAAAGTAATATTTCGTTAAACACTTCGTCTGTAAAGAAAACAAAATTTTTACCCGCCTGAATCAACAACCCTAGGCTGTAACCCGTATGCTGGAATAGTCCTGTTGCTGCGATTTTTGTGCACTCGGGATTTAGGAAATGTACTGATTTTAAGAAAATACCCAGCGATGTGTTAGGTAGACTCCCTACGACCATCCTCTCTGGCTCCATGATCGTGACTGAAAGTTTACCTAAATTGCAAGCTTGGTTTACTACTGACCTATAGCGAATGGGGGTATCGCTAATGTCGGTGAATATACACGTTGTATAAATTCTGGAAATTTTTTGTGTTTCACGGTTTAAAAAGTAGAAAGCAGAACTACAAGCGCGTCCTTATTATGCTTTATCTTTTCGTTTAGTACTTGTACAATATTTGTATTTGCCCGCTTTAGCTCGTCTTTGAATGACGCAAAGTTCATTCGTTTTAATTTGGCTCCTTAGAAATTGTGACAGCATAGTTGTCGATAATGCCCATGGCTAAATTACCTATACGCTTATAATTACAGTCATAGTATTCGCACATATTAATAATATTTTTTTTTTAAGTTAATGTATTGTTTATGACCCAAGTTTTTAGTTCATTCAACTGTCGCAAATTTACGGCATCTTCGTACCCTAAACCATTGGACATAACTACAATAGGTTTACTATTAACATTAAACAACCCACCTGCCTGTAGGTGCATGCAGTTATTTAAAAGATAATTCAATGTAACGACATCTGTCGTTTTAATAGGGGCACTGACATTACCAGCTCTTTTACCGCGGAAATTCCAAGTCCCCGTGACGTCGATACTCATTACTCTCTTGACCACATAATACTTGTTAACAATGTCGCAAACAACATTAAAAATAGAGTTTCAGCCTGCATAAATCTCCCTCATTGTTTTTAACGAGAAAGTTAGCTCTAGCGTATTTTAATATTAACCGCATCGTCGACCATCTTTGCTGATCCGATTTCGCATAAATGACGTTTACCAAACAAAAAACAACCATCAAGTTTAACGGTTATTAAAGACTCTAGATATTCCTTAGTTACTTGGATTGGTAAGTCGGACTACCTACCCCACTTATTGGATTACCTTTGGCATTGTAAAGTTAGACTACTTTTCTCTAAAGTTTCCAGGTTGACAGCATCGTTACCAGAAATAGGATTGCCTAAATTACGTAATAGCTTGCACTTTATGTCGTAGCCCCCATGTTGGTCGGGAACAAAACATATTTTCCACCAACACAAGAAAATATGTTGTCGTGGTCATCGTTAACTTCGTCGTCGTTGTCTTTGTCGTCAAGTCGTCGTCGTCGTTTTCGTCGTTGTCTTTGTCGTCAATAAACGTTACAATATTTATGTTGTTACTACAATTTCTATAACTTTTACAGTTGCAGTATAACTTTTATAACTTATTTAAAAATACAGTGGCAACGCTGATTTGAAATATGATTAAAAGTAGGCTATTCTCATTAGCCTATTCTGTTTTCTTGTCCTTATATTTGATTTATATAATGTAGTTATTTGTTATATTGTATTTTATATTTTGTGGATAATTTTTTTTTTTTTTAATTTTCTTTTAATAAAAACTAACAATACAAATAAAGTTATAACAAGATTGCAATGGGTATTAGAGATATTGATACTAACTATCTATATTCTATCATAACAATAATTTATTTATTGACAAATTACAAACAAATAAATACCTACATATCCCCTCTTTCTCTTAGGTACTACGTCGAGATCTATAAAGAAACAAGATCTTCTAATATCTTTTTCAGTCATGGTTATTGAAGCCCTGTTTTTATGGTAGGGTAGAATGTTTGCTGCAATTTTAATTTCTAATATACAATTTTTAACGTGATATATGCCCTGAAATACCAAATAAAAACTTCGATTATAATTTTATTTAAACAAACGTAATTTACATAAATCATGTTTGAAACAATTTTTCACAGGCGTGTTTAATAGATTTGTTTCAACTTCTTGAATGCATTTACTGAATTTTTAATACACGCAACGACGAGGAAAAACATTCAGTTTGTTCTTCCAAAAACTACATTACGATGATTCTAAAAATAATATGCATATACTACATATAAACAATGTAATATAATACCAAACCAAATTAAAAGTTTTAATAAACCTACTTTATTCTTTAAACTTGTATAACCTAGATGTTATTTAATGTTAAAGATTTAGAACTCAACTTAAATTAGACGGAAAGAAATTACGATTTTTTAAATTTTGATTATGATTTTAGTAATTATGCTGTTTGAAATTAATGTATTATTGTAATCAATTAGAAAACATTTGTGTTTTAGAATAGTAACTATGCCGGAAACGTTATTTATATTTTTTTGTATTCTGGTTGTTAAAATATTGTTCTTAATAAATTCGCAGTAATTAATAATAACTTTGTGCAAAGGCACTCAGAGTAAATTTTTAAATTAGGTGATTTAAATTTAATTAAGTACAGAGGTATAAAATCTACAAAGAAAAACTAAAAACTTAACATTTTATTATATCTTATAATTATGTTGTACTTGTGAATTGTTATTGTTCATTATGGGGCATCCAGTGAAATTGGATCCAGTGGCAGCGTAAAACGATTGAAACATACTTGGAAACATTACACTCATTTCAGAACAAGCTTTCAACGACATCACAAAGTAATTTGGTCTCCATCCACCATTTCCGAAAACACTGACTTCAATAAGTGTCTGAAAAACATAATTGCCTTCATTCTCATTGTATGTTGTCGCAACATAATTTATAAATAAATTTATACAAAATGATTGTGAACTCCAAGTTAATTTTTTTATAGCCAATACATTATATACAATATAATGAAATATTGTAATATCTAATTAAAAGAAAAGGTTATTCTTACAATTACGATTATTAAACAGTTTAAGTATATTGCCCATACTAAAGAATTTACGATTACCTTGCATTTAGCGATGTCAGATGATATTCACTTTATAGTTAATATTATTATTAATTTTTATCTAAGCTTCAATTAATTGAATTTTACGTCTTTCTACAAAACATTTTAAACGAATATACTTTTTACTTTCCTTACCCTATACTAGGTAAGGTAAGTATTGCGATCGACCCAAAAATTCGATGTCGAGTTTTCATAATATCTTTACGTTTCAAGGCCCCCTGAGTTCAAAAAATGCATTTTTGGCAATTGGTCTGTCTGTGTGTCTGTGTGTCTGTGTGTGTGTGTGTCCGGAGTGCACAGGGCAAACGGCTGGACGGATCGAACTGAAATTTACAGGATATCTTCAAACACGTAAACAATTAAACCCATGTAAATTTGAAGCAAATCGGAGGTGGTGTCTTACCGTTGGACCAGTTTTTAGCACATTTTTGGTATTTACTCCAAAACCCCTCTAACGATTTTGATTAAACTTTGCTAACATACTCTACTCAGACCCCCTTAACACGCTATGTACGCTATATACCCTTAAAAATTCGTTGAAAAAAGTTATTACAAAAACGAAAGTTATTTTACTTGTATCTCCGAAATGGCTGGTCCTATCGACTTGAAAATGGTCTCATTCGATTCAGCGTCCAAAAGAATGTCAAAAAAGATACCCCACTCAACTTTTTCCATTTTTTTAAAAATTGACCCCAAAAACGCCCTTTTTGGGGGCAAAAATGACTTTTTTTAAACTAGCCGTGTTTGGTATCGACCTTGACATTTTTGGGGGTGGGAAATCGATTGAGACCAAAATCAGGTCCGTGAGATTAACCGTTTTGAAGTTAGTACCGCTTTCTTCGAAACGGATACTCCTATTAACTCGAAAATGGTATCATCAATCTCTCGCTCGAAAAAATTGGTAATTGATACAGCATCTATTTTGGTAAGGAAAGTTGTGTGATGTGCACACCAGATGTTTTCTAAAGCGACTACTTCTAAACCTAATTTTTATGCAGACCATATTAAAATAAATAACATAAAAGTTCAACTTTAATGATTTTAAAAGTTACAAGTATAGACTATAAATGATTACAACTATACCCCATCATGGTTACTAAATTAAAAATTAAAATATTGATCTTCGCTTTAGAGTTGAAATATAGGATATATAAAATTGGTACTTATATAATCACATATTATACCTTTATTTGTTTAAACGAATTTCAACAAGGTCGCCGTTCTTCAATACACTACATACAATAATCCAACTGTTACTAACCTAAAAATACTTCACCCCTCCAGTTGTAATACAAAACTAAAGGGACGTGGCATAAATCGACAATATATTCGTAAGGCGTTAACCGGGTGCCTTGCAAAGCCTAATCATAACTAGTTGAAAATATGATTAATTACAAAACTAATATTAACATCAAAATTGTTTAATTTTAATTTTAATTACATGGGTATACTATTTTATATTGGTTCTACAGTAATTCATTATTTAACTATGTTAAGGTACTTGTTAATGCACACAATTTATTTACCATATATTGTCTATAGTTTTGTAACTTTTCACTTTTTTCTATTTAATTTTTATTTTATTATCAGGGCTATTATATTTTACTATGTTTTGCTTCTTTTGGTTATGCCTATGGATTTACATCGGACACATTTTACAATTTAACAAAGAATTTAAGTTAATAAGTTTATTATAAGCTGACATATATAAATTTATACATTTCTTGCATCTCTGAAGATATGATTTGACCTTTGTTTTGACACAAATGTAGTGAGATAAATTAATAATTTGTCAGAATCAGAATACAAGTTTTATTTTATCTCATATTATAATGCTGTTAACAATATTATACCAAATAAATACTTTTTTAGGTTTATTTCATACATTTATACAACTATTAATTTTTAAAAATAATTATCGGTATAAGAAAAAAGTCCGTATAACTTATATAACTTTAATAGTCGGATATATTTACGTTTGATTCCGTTTTACCCTACTTTGAAATGTTCCTTTAAGATAGTTTTAAATGATCAACCGGTTTGAACCATATAATCAATTTCAAAACCATTACAATTATCAAACAGTATGTATACTCCACTGAATAATTGCAGTTTCGAGATAGTTGGGCACATTATCAGATCCATATAAAGAAATATTAACATATTGTAGTCCATACTTTGGTTACACTTTGTCCTTTCTTATAAACACAAATAATTTACCATTACACACAATAAAGACCTGCTCTTGATTTAGATAATTAATTAGTAAAAGTTTTTCATGAATGTAATGTTTCAAAATCACAGGCTTAAACTAATTCCATTTTAAAAATTGGTATAATCTATTAAAGGTTCCTTTATTAAGTTTAGTAATCATTTTTGTGTTAAGGTAACATCAAATCAGAGCCTTCTCCTCAAAAGTAACTTTTTATTATGAACATATCATAATGTAATGGGATCATTTAATTCAATTAGATTCTGAAGTTATTGATTTTTACAACGGGGGACACGTATCGGCATTTTATATTTAAAAATTAAGATCAAAATTATCTATAAAACTAAAATTAACAACCCTGTAACGCGTTTATAACTAAAACATAATTTATTTTAATTTAAAAATAGTATGCCTTATTATTTTTGGATAGAGAGCTATTACTTTACGAAAATATGTATTGATTCTCTAAATAATACATAACTGTTGTAAATTTTTACTAAATGCATGAAAGAAGTAACTTAAGATCTTATTCAGAAAGGATGTAAGGAAATTACTTTTGAATGATTGATAAGGTATCTCGACATAAAACCAAATTTTTTAAACAAATTTTATTAATATTGGCAAAGTAAAAAAGGAGTGGCGACTAAACATAGTTTTAATAAATTATTTTAAATAATCATATGATTTTTTTAATGTTTAAAAAATCAAATTATAAGATTTAAAATCTTAAAACTTGTAGCCTTTTTTGAGAACACGGGACTCTTATTTTGATTAAAACTCAACATATTTAAGTATTTTCATGTACCTACACGAACTGTTCATGTAAACTCACACGAATTAGAGACACAAATGTTATTTTATCTAGATTTATTTGGCGCATGCGTATAGCGACCTCGATTAGACGTCTACAGCCTTTACGACTTTGTCTACAATGCATTGACAATGTAATTTCGGAAAAACTGCATACGGTAGCTTTGTTTTATGTTGTTATAGTAACCAATTCACTATCCATAAAGTTAAAACAAATTAAATTTACCACGCCATAATTTATTAAATAGGCAAATGTGTAAAGCCGTGATTGTCAAAACTTTAAACTTAATGCAAAAATTTAACCATGCGTTTCTTTAACTTATCTAGGTAAAGTTAAACTAAAACTTTAATAGTATGTATGTTTTTAGCTGACTTTTTTTAACTTACCATATACACTATGTAAGGATATACACATATGATGTGTTAATATTATAATTTTTAAATTCCAATTAAATATTTACTATGTAAAATAACTATAAATCTTTTTGTAAGATATAACTTCAATACAAATGTTTCAATTAAGTTCAAACAAAGACATTTTGTTTTATGTCAATACAAAGAACTGGTATTTAAATTGTCTTGTAGCAAATACACGTTTAAAAGTATAACAAGTTTGTCATACACTCTTTAAGTTTATTTTGACAAATTGCAAGAATACATTTTCATAAAATTGTTTGAACCGGTTGTTACAACAGGAACATTGGGTTAGGTAATAACAACTTTAGCAAAATACAAAATAAGGTTGTTCATAGCTTGGTACTAACAAACCAATTAGTACACATAACTTAACTGTTATCCTTCATCCGATTGTTTTTACAGTTACACCAGCCGATAGGGAATCAAAAGGGCTACAAAAAAGGTGTCTTGACATTTTTCGTTAAAATGTACGGTTTTAGAGTAATTTAGGTGTGTAATTTTCAAACAGCCGCCATTTTGAAACGCATGATTGGATTTAATCGTTTATTTTTCTTGACGTATATCATTGTAAGGTTAAACTTCATACCAAGTTTGAACTCAATCAGTCAAACCTTTATCTAGATATGAATTATTTTGTACAAAAAACAAAATGGCGGATATCTGGAAAACGAAGCGTTTTCGAACCTATGTTTACAGGAACTTTTTTCATTATTTTCACCAGTAGAACCCGTCCTGCAATTCTTTCCGTTTCTTCCTGATACACCCTGTATAATCAAAACTAGAGTCTCCAGGAGACGACGACTTTGAAATTATAATACATTTATTAATTTAGCGAACTTTAATTTTATTTTTGAAAACATACCTTTTAATATTTTTTGTCTTTTGCAAATTTATTTTAGCAAAAGGTAAAATCATTTAAAATATAATAATAAAAAATTAAAATTTGATAACTAATACAAACCACTTTAATTCAAAATTTTATTTTATTTTTAGAATGTACAAATTGTTTACATACAATTGTTTGGGGAATAGTTGTTTTGTTTTATCTACCTTTTATTGCCAATTGTTATTATTGCTGTGTGTGTTTAATAATGTTAGTGTCAAACGATTGTGCCACCAGGATTCTGAAAGCTAATTATGTAATTTGACGTTAACTCACCCCCTTCGGTGTCTCAAATTTCACCTTCTAAATTTGTTAAAACAAATTATTTATTTAACGCCCAGAGTTTTACAATTCTGATATGACATTTTAAATGTAATAGCAAAATGTAAGAATATATAAAACCTTTTGTTTAGATACACATTATATTCGACGCTTTGTTGCATAATCCTGTACATAAAACTCTACTTCACAGTATTCATCTTTAAATACACAATTAAATCTTAAATATTATGAAGTAACAACATATGACTTTTCATTTACCATACTTATACTTTACTACAATATACTAAAACTCACAGCAAATTCCTTAGTTTGTCCACTTAACCAAATATAAACCAAGCTTACCAATATCACTTCTTTATGCATTGTTTTTAACCTTATATAGAGGCAAAATGTATAATATTACTACAGAAGGTATTAGCAACGTAAATGTATTCAATATAGTAAAAGAACAATAACTAAATGACGCTATGCTTTCCGAGATTAAATCATTTGCTATAAATTACATTTATTGTTAATATACGAAAATGCAAACCATACCGCTATAGATATTATTATAATTAGCCTTGTAATGGTTTTATTGTAGTTCTTTATGGTCCATGTATAAAATTATTAAGGTATGGTCATAATAATGAATATATCATTCAAACATAGCATTTTCAAAGCTAGCTGAAGTTTTTCCTGAAACAAAACAAAAGCACACAATAAGCCTAACATTTCTGTATTAATTAAATGTTATTGATATTCTTCGGACGCAGATTAAGAGTGTCTGTATATTTGTGTAATGTTCGATAATCGGATAAAATGGATAGAACAAAATTTTGAATTAGGAAATTGGAAAAAGCCGCAATTTAAATTATGTAATCAAGCAACTTGGTGAAAGCCTTAATAACGGATTTGAAAACATAATCATATTCATTTCCAATCATATGCATGAGTGTATAGTTGCATGTGAAAGTTTCTTTAAATCAATAAAATAAGTAAAACTTGAAATACATTTTAGAGCTATATATATAAAGATGCTTTGAAAAATAAAAACTTGGTTTTTTACCATGACAGTTTTGACGATTTTTTTGTATCGAATTTACAACAAAACTTTCAAAAAATTCTTGATACATTTTTATATTCAGTATATATATTAAAGAAACTTACTACGGACGGTAAACAAATTTAATAAGACATTCTCTGTTACGAACTCACACCAAATAGCTCAAGTTTTATGCACCTAACACGCTGATGATTTACCTACTTTTAGAGACTTCAAACTTCCGTACGCCAATAATTGACTTTGTGATTTAGAAATAAAAAGAGTCGCAATCGAGCATCACTCATCTCAAATAGCCATTGTCTGCGAACTTACGGTATATATCTTGTTTACATTATTATTTATTGATCTAAACCGCCATTATCTTGCAAGGTTGTTTACATTAATAATCTCAGTATATTACGATTGCTATTCCAACGCAAACTTTTTTTGTAATCTTTCTTTTAGTATTTTTTTAAAGTTTATAAGTATAAATAATGGGTTCAGTTATGAATGTCTGCATACATTTTTACATACACGGTGACTGATGATAAGTTATTAATATTGGTTGTTAATAATCTACTAGATACTAGTGACAACTTATGTTAATAGTTTCTTTCTTCAATACCAAGTTTTTTATGAATAAACTTATTAAGATTTGTTTAAAAAATCGATAGTTGTGCAATTAAAACTGAAATCTTTTGACCATGCTTTTATGTTTTGTTAACAATAACAACATTTCTTTAAGTACATTAAATTTTATCAATAGTAAATAGTAGTTTATTTTAAAATTGTGTTTATGTTTATCACTTACAAACCAGCCACCCTGTATAAGTTATCATTGTACGATTTAAAAAAGCTACTGAAGCTATTAAGTAAAGATAAATACTTACAAAAAATAAAATTTTGTAGGTGATAAACAAATTGAAAAAACTAATAATAAGGGCCTTATAGGATTATAATTATTAATTGCTACGCAATATGAACATGGATCGAATAAATGACGATTAGAAACAGACAAATGTAATCTACGTGACTAGACAGTAAATGACGTAAGCGCTTAGAATACCGTAAACCAGTGTTGCAATAAATTGGCTTTTCTGAGTTATCAGTGCAGACATTTATTTTGTTTTGTCGTATGAGAAGCAACTTAAGGTTCAGAAAGTTTAAATTATAATGCATATGACTTAATTACTTACACTTTTTTCAATTTGTAATTATCAGTAATTATTGTA